>PVIH01011340.1:0-43683 GCA_004025045.1 Sigmodon hispidus | reverse complement strand
TGGTGGCGTGGGATCCAAAGGATCGATGTATTCTTAATGATACAAAGAGGCACATATTCATTTGGGAAGGAGCTAAGGTGAGTGGGACTTTGGGGAGTTGGGGCTGTTAGTGATGAATATATATGATCAAAATACATTGTAGAAATGCATAGAATGTCAAGAAATAATGTTATTTGAATTCTTTGGGTGATATAAAAAAGATCAACACACACACACACACACACACACACACACACACAAATTTGCCTAGACAATAGAAAGATGCAGGATAGCTACCTAAAAAATTTTCAATTTGATATCTGTATGATAAAATATGATCATTTTCTCACAGTACTTGTGAAAGATTGCCTTCAAAAAATGAATCACAGATCTATAACATAAACTCTAAAAATTTATCTTTTATTTTAAAAAGTGTATAATGAAATCATTGTGACCAGTGAATGGTTAGTTATTACTCAGGATAAAGACAGCATGGGTTAGAAAACAAATTGTTTCAGGAAAAATAAAACTATGAATATGAATTTGGTAAAATATACATGGTCTAAATTTGGTAGTGTTCAAATTTTATTAAAAACTCACATTCTCAATCATATATCATTCTCTGTAATAAAATCTTTTTAAATAATGTATTCTTATGTTTGGCATGTTCAATATAGCATTATATATAACTACACTGGAACTTCTTGTTTCTATCTAGTTAGTTATAACTTTGTGAGAAACACTAATCAATCCCTTTCTGTCTCTATGCAGCTCCACTATAATCTTAACTTCTATGAAAGCATCTATAGTAGCTGAAATGAGTGCAGCTACTATAGGTTTATATATCTAAATGTTTGGCTCCCACTTGGTGAAATGAACACAAATATGCAAGTATCTCTGTAGGCAGAATTTCTGTCCTCCCAGCAATTCTCAGATACCAGGCAGTTCCTTCCCAAATTATCATACAGAGGTTTATATTAATTGTAAAGTCTTGGCCAGTAGCCCAGGCTTGTCACTAAGTATCTTTTACACCTAAATTAATTCATAATTCTTACCTATGTTTATTTAGCCATGTGGCTTGGTACCTTTTCTCAGTATGGAATTATCTTGCTCCCTCTGCATCCTGACTCCACGTTTCTTCTTCCCAGCATTCTTTTTGGTCACTCACCTATACTTCCTGACTGGCTACTGGCCAATCAACATTTTCATAAACCAACTTGAGTGTCAGATCTTTACAGCATACTTGAGAATTATTTGAGCATAGAATCTTTTGGGTTTATGCCAAGGTGTGGTATAGATAAGTTATGTAAAATTTCTGTTTTTAGATTTTGAGAAAACTACATCAGATCTCCATAGTAATTACATAGTTTTTTCTCCTACCAGCAATAGATAAGAATTTTTCTTTCCTCATATTCTCAAAAATATTTGCTTTCAGTTATTTTGATAATAATCATTCAAACTGGAGTTAAATCTTAAACTATTTTTAACTAGCATCTCATTGGTGGTGTCTTTGTTAATTTTCTGTTTCTGTGATAAACCACCATGACTAAGGCAACTTACAAAAGAAAAAGAAAGCATTAAGTTTAGAAGCTCACAGTTGTATAAGGTTAGAATCATAATCATCGTGGCAGTAGACAGGCAGTATAGTGTTGGAATAGTAGGTAAGGACTTACATCTGATCCACACGTTTATGGCAGAGATAGGAAGAAGGGGGACCTAATTGGAAATGGTATAAGCTTTTGAAACCTCAAAGCCTACTCCCAGAGACACACAATCTCCAACAAGGCTACACTTCCTAATCCTTCTCAAACACTTCCACAAACTTCAGACTAAGCATTCAAATATATGAGGCCTATTGAGGCCATTCTCACTCAAACCAATAGAATGCAAATGTGTATGTCTTTGTGTTGGTTATGCACATATGTGAGTGCAGGTGCCCATAAAGTCCAGAAAAAAGCTGTCCATTTGCCTGGCACTGACATTACAGACAGTTATAAGATTCTAACTCAGATCCTCTATAGAAGATATTCTTAAATGGAATAAGATACACTGTTAAATTCTTAATTACTGAGTCTCTTTCCCCACTAGATAAGTGCTTTATAAATAGTCATTTTTATTTCAAAGTTATTTTCATAAATTTTTCTAGATTTCAAGCAATGAAATATTGTAGAAGGTTTCAGGCCCGTTTGGGTTGGAGGTTTGGACCTGGCCCACAGCAGCTTTTATTCCCCAAAGAAATGAATCAGACACTTATATTAACTTCATACTGTTTGACCTATGTCTCAAGCACATTACTAGCTAGCTTTTTCATATTAATTCAACCCATTTCTTGTATTCTATCTGCCATGTGGCCCAGCCTGTGGCTCACCTGGATTTCTCACATGTCTATTCTTCGGGGGTCAGATGGAGACTGACTAACTCCACCCTCCTTCTACCTGTCTGTCCTCTGATCCGCCACCCACTTCCATGGTGCTCTACATAGACCAAAACAGCTCCTTTATTTACAGCACACAGAGAACATTCCACCACAATGGAACTACTGACAGTATTATGCCAGAAACTCTCTAAGAAACATGCACTGTTTTTACTATAAGTACACTTTTATGTTATCTATAGTACACTTTATATTAAGTCTATAAATTACAAGTTTATAGAGACTTTTTTATGCATACATAGTGTTCATTGATGACTTTCACCCTCACAGTTTTGAAAGTAAGATCATGTTCTATAAGGATATAGAATGCTTAATCCTAAATACGATGTTTCTATCAGCAGCCCACAACACACCTTAAGCCTCAATAACATTCTTCCCTCAAGATTATAAGAGCTGGATGATGGATAAGAGTGTTGTGATATTCTGTCTCAGATCTGGATAAGACATGGTCATGGTACTCACAAAGTCATGGCTGTGCAATCAACATTTCAGCATAGATTGGGGAAAGGAACATGAGATCCCACCTCTTATAGCTGCTAGTAATTGATGAGTGCTGGGGAGGAGCGATTCATTATTCTTTACAATGCAGCCACAGGCAAGTTTTCTATAATCCAATTAACCCAACATTCATGCACATGCAACAAAATTTAATTTAATGCATTTAATTCAGTGGGTTACAAAAAAAGCATGGAAATAAGATACATATTGGGAAGAGCAAAGGTTTCAGTGAAAATAAAAACCAATGGGAGGTGAGCAAATGATCAAAACACATTATATAATGTATGGAATTGTCAACTATTATATTGTTAAAAAAAGATGATCAGACTTATAATTATAAAAGTAACATTGTTTATTACAAATGTAATAGCTGTTAGTTTGAGAAAATCAGAGTAGTTTATATTATTCAGCACATGGAATATATGGTACATTTTCTTCAAAGCCATTTTACATAAAAATTCAGTACAGAATATTCAAAAATATTCTACAAAGATTTATTAAAAAAGAATAATGTGACACATTTATAATTGTGTTAGATGACATTTAAACTATCACAAAATGAATTACTCTGTTATATAATGAACATATGAACCCAACATATGTGAATAACTTCTTTAGAACACTTGATGAATTTTGTATACACAGAATTTTAAAGCAACAAATGAAAGTATGTTTAATTTTTAAGAACTAGAAAAAAAAAGTTTTAGGGGCTAGGAATTTACCTTAGTTGACAGAATTGCCTAGCATGCACAAAGGATTAGGTTTGATCCC
The DNA here is from genome assembly GCA_004025045.1 of Sigmodon hispidus. Taxonomy (NCBI): domain Eukaryota; kingdom Metazoa; phylum Chordata; class Mammalia; order Rodentia; family Cricetidae; genus Sigmodon; species Sigmodon hispidus. Next base: position 40,001 of record PVIH01011340.1, on the reverse strand, counting down.
CAGTACAACATAAATCAGGTATGATGGTTGCATGCTATAATCCTAAAACTTGGGAGGTATGAGCAAGGGTTCAAGATCATCCTCAGCAACACAGAGAATCTAAAGTTGCCTTGGGATATCTGAGACCCTTTCTCTCAAACTCACACACAAAAGCACAAGCAGAATTTGACTTCAAAAGTATCAACACGCAATCATATTTTTTTGGTTTATATTTTCTAACACAGAGATGTGACCCCTTTGATGTTGCAATATGAATTCATTGACAAGCACATTGGAACATATTCATAGCTATCTTGGGACATTTGCAATACATGGGCTACAGCCTGGACACATCTGTGAAAACAGTGGCTAATAAAACTATCAATAATTATTTACCAGAAGCATGAAAAGCAGGCTTATGGAGCTGAAGGGATGGTCCAGTGGTTAAAAGCACTTTTAACTCTTGCAGAAGATCTCAGTTTGATTCCCAGCACCCAGGCTAGGTAGCTGAAGACTGTCTATAATTCCAGATCCAAGGGGCTCTGTAGGCACCAGTACCCATGTGACCTTGCCACACACAATTATTAGAATAAATCTTAAAAGCACATGCACTATTAGGTCTGAACCAGTCAAACAATTATTTGATGTAATATTTGGAAGTGAGGTAGGTTGTCAGATGAGGTCATAATAGAAATGGTGAAATATTTATGGACTATGGCATGGAGGAGCCATTAAAATATTTGTCAACTATGGCATGGGGTCATTGAAATATTTTGTATGCTATATTTAAAGATGTGTATGAAACTATGAATTGTAAATTTTAGTCAAAAAGTTGGTTGTCATTGAGAGTTTAATGTTTAGGGCACACATAATCTGCTTATATTTTTATGAGATTCTGTAATGTTCTATTTATATATGTAATTTAAGAATATTCCCATACAGTTTTTTGCAGTGTCCTGCTTCTATTTTTCTATCTTTTGAATATGCTAAATACTTTTTTTGATGGTCAGTTTTTTTTGTCTACTTGATAAAATCTAGAATCATCTAGGAAGAAGGAACCTCACCTGAGGAATAGTCCTTATTGGATTGGCCTGTAGGTAAGAAAGTCTGTGGGACATCTTTTTGGTTCATGAGTGATACAAGGGGCCCAATTCACTGTGAGTGCTGTCACACCTGTGCAGCTGGTCCTGGACTGCACAGAAAAGCCACGGGGTGTAAGCCACTATACTGTGTTCTTTCATGGTCTTCCTTCAGTTTCTCCCCTGCCATCTTTCAGTAATGGGCTGTGACCTGGGACATATAAGCCATATAAACCATTTTTTTCCTCCAAGTTGCTTTCAGCCATGGTGTTTTATTACAAAAATAGAAAACAAACTAGAAAACACTTTCTAATTATTCTGTCAATTGCCCTTCCTCTATTTATACCTTCAATTAAATAATTGGCTGTGTGATTATAAAGACTGTTTATAAGAAAGTGTTTATAAAATATCAACATTGAATAAATAGTTCTAATAGCATTGAATAAGTTTTTCATCATAAATGACAGTATTGAATGGTGCTTAATCCCTGTCCTGGGGTACCTGTGTGTATCCGACCTATCTCATTTTCTTCTGCAGTTTTTAAAGATGCTTTTTTTTTTTCTTTTTTACATACTAACCCTTTCCAAAAGTTGGTCTGAGTAGTTTATTTACACATAAATAAATTTAGTGAATATTACATTATTGATTTGACATTTTACTGCATTTAAAGTGTGCTTGTTTTTGTATGTTTGTGTGTATGAGTATTACTTCTATTTTCCTTTGTGATATAAAATCTATTCTTTTCTCTGACCCACTCTGCCATTAGCTCATACTAAGGCAGTCACTACTCTTTTATTTTACACAGAAGATCAAAGACAATATAAATAACCTATTAATGTAACTGAAGACCTTAAAATAATAACCAACTATCTAAAATTAGTAGGAAGAAAATGAAAACTATCATCATTCCTACTTTTAGGTGAAGAAATAGAAAGTAATCATGTAAGTGTGCTTACATATCTCCTGGTCACTGGATGCCATTGCCTGCCACTTTAACTACACACAGGAGAGACTTCCTGAGAATCCAACTTTGTTAGCAAACACTATCACAAGATAATTTTTATTCTTATTGAAATACATGAAAATATTTCCTAGCTGGGTGAAATCTCAGGTTCTTTTGGGAACTCAAGCCAGTGATGTCAACTTTTCCACTCAGCAGAGTCTTTGAAGAAAGCATATATAATTCAAAAGAGTACAACAAGTTGGAAGATTTTTTTGAAAATGGACTTTTATTTTTCAATAGCTAAATTCTGGAGCTGATAGACTAAGACCTGGGTTATTCCTCAATAAGAAAAAAATAAAGTGAACATTATAGGTAGATTTGAAATCTCCAGAAGCACTGCTTCACCAATCTTTCCCTCTTAACCACCTTCTACCTTAAAATATTGGCTAAGAATCTAGAGAGATGGTTAAGCAATTAAGAGTACTCACTGTACTTCCAGAAGACCTGGGTTCAATTTCCATCACCCACATGGTTTCTCACAACCTTCTGTAACTCACACATGTGGTACACAGACATATATGCAGTGAATAGACTCATACATATAAAATAAAGAAATTAGATATATAATTTATATGTGCATATATTTATATTTAATTATATATGTAATATATATGCTACATATATGTAGATGCCTGAAGGGGTCAGAAGAAGGTATCAAATCCTCTGAAGCAGAAGTTACTATCTGACGTAGGTGCAGGGAAGCAAGCTTAGGTTCTCTGTAATAATAATTAAGAACCATAAGCACTTTTAATCACTCTCTAGCCCTGATGCAGACATCTGTCTACTAAAAAGACAAATTGCATGCAACTCATGGTATTTTTACAAAGTTATGTAAAGTATTTTTATGTATGTTAATTTCTAAGTTCCCAGGTCCTGCATGGGTTTTAATTTATCAAAATCTTGAGCATGCCTTTCAATCTCAGTGGTTTTTTTGTAAGACATTACGGTATCAATGGAAAACAACATTTAAATATCTATTGACCACTTAAGAGTCTTATGGTGGCCAGAGGTTGCCATGCCACTAGGAGAAATCTTTCCTCAATAGAATGATAACATCACAATGGAAACTTTGTGACAAGTCAGTTTCTTTTCCTGTAAAATAGGAATGAACTCAAGGTGTTTAGGGTTCCTCAGATGAATTTGAGAGTATTTTTCAGTTTTGCTTGTAAAGAACTCAGCTTTTGATTCCATACCAGTTCTTCCATGGCAGCTTTCTCTCAACTGAATTCTCCTTTAGGGATAAAGGCCAACTCATGCCTCAGGATGTCACAAAGAGTTCACATGTCTGGGAGAACAGAAAGCTGAAAAATTCAAGTATGTCTATACTTTGACAGCAGTATAAAATGGAGCAAACAGCTACTAAATCTGGAGAGTCTGACCAGCCAAACTCCAGAGAGAGAAAATTCTTGAACTGTTGAGTTGTCTGCCAGATACACAGAAAGACCCAGGTTCTTTCATAAGACATCACCATAGTTAGGAGCTATGGTGGGCCTTTCAGGGATGCAGCTACTTTTCAAAATGTTACAATATCAAGACCCAGAATAAAGTTATATCAGCTCAAATGATTTCAAATCATGAAGTGGTTATGTGCCAGTATTGTAATATATTTTTTAAAAAGCAAGTGTATATATTGGCACTCATGAATTTACTACTACTATTACCTTCTCACTCAGTAACAGCTAATATATGTCAGAACTCAGTGTTCAAACACAACTATTTGAATGGAGTGCTAATGACCTGGTTTTTGGTTTTGAAACAGTTTCACTATGTAGCCCTTATAACCCACTTAGGGCACACAAGTGGCCAGACCTCTCCCCTGAGGACCCCCAACCTTTAGGTTCTACCCTAGAACACTCTAAGTGCCTTATCAGTTGAATCCTGCCCTCACCATATATAGTAAAAAGTCCAAGCTCTGGACTTGAAATACCACCACCCTAGAAAGCTCCACCCCACCTTACTGCTGAGAAAAATCTATACAAACCCTGTCATCTGTTCAGTTCCTTGTTGTTTCTCACAGAGCAGAGATAGCCACCCCTGTTTTTTGTTTTTCTCTGAATATTTTGTATGAGCTTTGTAGTGTGGTGTGAGTTTGTGGTGCTCCCTGGCTCCTGACTGCCAGATGCCTTTTCATCTGAGCTATAATACTTAGAGTCCAGGCTGATCTGGAATTTGTTGTGGAGACCAGATGTGTCTCCACCTCACAGAGATCCACCTGCCAATGTCTGTAACTCCTGTGTGCTAGGATTAAAGGTGTGTAACATCATGCCTGGCAAGACCTGGTTTTTAATACCATATTGACTTTCTCAATAAGGGTGAGGTATTTTACACACACCCTGTGGAAACTCGGGCCAGGGTATACACACCAACACAGGCCTGAGAAGACTGAAGCAAAGAGAGCCCAGGAAACATAGCTGAGTGTTCTATGGTGTCATGGAATGGGTGACTGTGTCATAAAAGAAAATAATTGGGAGAAAGGGACTTTGGACAAGAGTGGACTAATGTGACGCCCAACATGTATGAAAAACAGGGGAGCAGAGGTAGAAAAATGACAAGCTGGGTCAGATGAGATTCTGGGAGGGTAAAATAAACAACCATGTCATAGACAAATACTGAAGAAACCATTTATTAACACATGGAACATTTGCACCTCATCTTCTGATCCCCTCTAAGGAGGATTCTGCCTTTCTCAACCTTCCTTGGAACCAGCAGATGCACAAATCTGAGGACCACCCATGTTTTTGAATCAGTTCTAAGCTCTTCTGCCCAACATCTCTTTATGTCACACAGCAATCATTCAATGACTGAGAAGGACTAAGTCACACACCTGCAGTGTCATTGCTGGTGATGAAATAGAACCACTTTCTGATACTCTGTTGGTCCAGTTTTTCATCTCAAAGTGACTCACTTGATCTGCTTCTGCAAGAAGGGAATCAAGCAAGTTGTGCTGAACATGGAGATTTTTACTCAAATAATAAGAGAAAATGATTAGTAATGTTTTTTAAATTTAGGACATCTGGAAGAAACACCTGCATAATTAATTGTCCAGCAACTGTGGCACAAATCCTACATTTTTAAACTGAGATGTGTTCATAAATATGCATACTGTAGACTCTAATTACCAGGTATGCCATATCTAATATGACTAAGCAAAGCGAAGCAGTTTATCTTCAACTCCTGAAGGGGTACAGTCCTGTCACATTTGATTTTATAGGTCAGAAGCCTGTTGGTAGTATACACTTGTAATGTTGGTAATAGCTTTCTCTCTACACACACACACACACACACACACACACACACACACACACACACACACACACTGAGCTACAAACTGCTTCTACTTTAGAGTATGCAAGATGAAACTGATAGAGATTCCTTCCTAAGAAACATGTGTCATCAAGGAAGAAATCTTTTAAAAGTGTTAAAGATGTGGGAGATTTCAGTGTGTTTGGCTATAGGACAAAATGGGTAGGATTGTTACCACCAATACCTTTTTCATTGACTATTGGTATATTCTTGATTGTTACAAGTGACTAGGAATCAACTGAATGGGAAAGATGGAACAGATGTCTAACAGTGAAAGTGCATTATTTATTCTTCTCAAAACTTGTATGCTTCAAACCCTTTGTGGTTCTTCAAGCAGAGTGCTTATCATCCCCATTTCCCAGGTCCAAAATATTTTTCTTTTTGAATCCCAATCTTACAAATCAGCCTATTCTATCCATTCCCCTCTTTAAAGCACTCACTCATGTTCCCATTGGGTCAGACTTTATCACTCCTGTAATTCATATTATTTTGGTGAAATTCCATATGCTATTTGTACTTACTGAGAACTGATTCTGAGGACAAACAAGCTACATTGTCTCAGACTCAAGCAAATTTATTTCAAGTACCTGCCAAAATTCCCTGTCTGAGACATGCTGGCTATTTGCCTCTGTAATAGAGACCATAAAAATCTAAAAATGTTGAAAACACTGCACCTCTGCAAAGACCTGGAAAGTAAACCATTTCCAACAAAGGATACTTTTGTTTACCTTTGGTATGGAAATGTCTATGGTGGCAAAGAGAAGCCAGAAACTTTTTTAGAGAAAACAACCTCCTGCTCTACTTGGAAATCTGTCAGGAGGTCCAGTGTAACTCTCAGTAGGGCTTCCCCAATCATTTACACTAAATAATGTAAGTTTCTGAATTAAAAATACTTTAGCATCCTTGGCTTTACAGAAGCTTCTCAGTTTCAGGTCTCACTTATTGATTGTTGTTCTTAGTGTCTGTGCTACTGCTGTTATATTTAGGAAGTGGCCACCTGTGCCAATTCGTTGGAGGGTATCTCTCACTTTCTTTTCTATCAAGTTCAGAGTGGCTGCATTTATGTTAAGGTCTTCGAACCACTTGGATTTGAGTTTTGCGCAGGGTGACAGGCTTGGATCTATTTGCAGTGTTCTACACACTACCAACCAGCTATGCCAACACCATTTGTTAAAGATACTACCTTTCTTTCATTAAATATTTTGGGCTTCTTTGTCAAAGATCAAGTGTTCATAGGTTTTTGGGTCAATGCCTGGATCCTCAATACAATTCCATTGATCCACAAGTCTGTTTTTATGCCAGTACCAGGCTGTTTTTATTACTGTAGCTCTATAGTATAACTTGAAGTCAGGGATGGTGATGCCTCCTGAGGTTCCTTTGTTGAGCAAAATTGTTTTGGCAATCTTGGCTTTCCTGTTATTCCAAATGAAATTGAGTATTGTTCTTTCAAGGTCCATAAAATATTGTGTTGGGATTTTGATGGGAAGTGCATTGAATCTGTAGATTGATTTTGGTAGAGTTGCCATTTTTACTATGTTGATCCTACCTATCCAGGAGCATGAGAGATCTCTCCATTTTCTAATATCTTCTTCAATTTCTTTTTTCAGTAATTTAAAGTTTTTGACAAATAGGTCTGTTACTTCTTTGGTTATAGTTACTCCATGGTATTTAATGCTATTTGCAGCAATGGAAAAAGCTTTTCACCAACCCTAAAAGTGATAGAGGATTGATCTCTAAAATATATAAAGAACTCAAGAAACTAGAGCCCAAAACCTTAAATAACCCAATCAAAAAATGGGGTTCAGATCTAAAAAGGGAATTCTCAGCAGAAGAATTACAAGTGGCTGAAAGGCACTTGAAAAAGTGCTCAACTTGTTTAGCCATCAGAGAAATGCAAATCAAAACAACTTTGAGATACCACCTTACACCTGTCAGATTGGCTAAGATAAAAGACACAGATGACAGCCTATGCTGCAGAGGTTACACAGCAAGGAGAACACTCCTCCATTGTTGGTGGGAGTGTAAACTTGTTCAGCCACTCTGGAATTTGCCCAAGGATCCAGCAATACCACTTCTGGGTATATACCCTAAAGATGCACATTTTGCACTCCAAAGGCATTAGCTCAACTAAGTTCATAGCAGCTTTATTCGTAATAACAAGAACCTGGAAACAACCTAGATGATTCTCTACTGAAGAATGGATTAACAAACTGTGCTGCATCTACACAATGGAGTACTACTCAGCAGTAAGAAAAAATGATATCCTAAAATTTGCAGGCAAATGAATGAGTTTGGAGAATATCCTCCTGAGTGAGGTATCACAAACCCAGAGAGATAAGCAGGGGATGTACTCACTCATTAGTGATCTCTAAACAAAAAAAGCAAAAAGCAAAGCATGTGAAAGCTGCAAACCACAACCACTGAACAGCTTGGGATCTGAAACACTTTGGATTGGCACCTTGGATCCCACTCTCTCTAGAGGAACGCTTGACTCAGTCTTGATGTTGGAGTGAGGAAACTGGATCTGCCAGGAGTGGATGCTAAACTAAGCCAATTGGGACTTTGGAATCTCCTGCCCTTGCTGGGGAGGAGATGGGGAGATGTGGAGAAGAGAGAGTGACTAGAGGGGTGGGAGGGGTAAGGGATCTTGAACAAGGATATACACAGATAGAAAATGTGACTTTATTCATAATAGTAATACAAAAAGAAATTAAAAGAATGGAGCCTTAAAAAAGGAGTAGGCAGAGTGAAAGCATAAACTGTACATTATAGGACATTCAGTAAAATATAAGTTGTTATTAATTAATAAAGTTATTTTTCTTTGCATTTAAAAAATAAAAATACTTTAGCTATTTGCTCAATCAAGATACTCTAGTCATTTCTTCTGAATGTTGTAAGTACTCAATGTTTTAATGCCTATGTGCTACTTGATAGTTGTCTTACTTTTACATGATCCATGCACAATAAAGTCTCATTTGAAACTAAAAAAAAAAAAGCTTCTGTAGATTATTGTCCACTGGAAACACACTCACATGGGAAGGGTACAATAATCTCCCAAGCTATTTCCCTCAGTTTTGGTCCTGGTTTTACCTCCAAAATATCATCTAGCTGCTCTATATTGAACCTACAGTGTATGCAATGTTTTCATATTTTTTCATATACCTAGTCTGGTCTTGAAAATATCATATAACTTCAGCCAGAATACTGTGTTTATGGACTCCCTTGCAACTCAGACTTATATCTGTATTCTTGAATATACTACTCAATAATGTCTTAACTATTAAAGTCTGAACTACATTAATGGATGAATGAAGCAAAGGTGGTACATATACACACAGCAAGTTACTCCTCAGTTGTAATAAAGAATAGAGTTCTGCTGGAATGCAGTATGGTGGTTTCTCAGAAAACTGGGAATCAATCTCCCTAAGGATCCAGCAATACCACTATTGGGCATATACCCTAAAGCACATTCACACCCCAAAAGCGTTAGCTCAACTGTGTTCATAGCAGCATTATTTGTAATAGTAAGAACCTGGAAACAACCTAGATGCCCCTCAACTGAGGAATGGATTAACTGTGGTACATCTACACAATGGAGTACTACTCAGCAGTAAGAAAAAATGATATCCTAAAATTTGTAGGCAAATGGATAGATTTGGAGAATATCCTCCTGAGCGAGGTCTCACAAACCCAGAAGAATAAGCAGGGGATATACTCACTCATTAATGGACTTTAACCAAAAGCTTTCTTATTTCATTGAAAGATAATAGGTGAATAAAGTGATTTAAAACACACACACACTAAGAATAGAGGTCTGTAATATGAGGCAACATTGGTGATCCTGAAAGACATTATGTTAATTGAAATCAGTTAGGCACAAATTTTATATTTATATATAAAATTTTAAAAGGTATATATTATAAAGAAGGTATTAGAATAAAAGCTAGAAAAATCTAGGGAAAAGTGAGTGGAACAAGATGCATTGTAACTCCAAAGATATATTTAGTTCAGGGATGTCACTTTATCTACATCATAGTGGTTAGCAAAAAACTAACTATATATTTCAACATAGCTCAGACTGGGAAGTTTAAATGTTCTAGTTGTTCCAGGTTTACTTCTGTTGCTGCAATAAAATACCTGACTAAAAGTAACTTAGAAGAGAAAGAGTTTAGTTTAGCTTCAAACTCCAGGTTGCAGCCTGCCACTGTGGATAAGTCATGGCTGTAGGATTTTAAGACAACTAATCATATCACATTAACAGTCCAGAGTACAGAAAAATATATGTGTGAAAGATTAATACTAATATCACTTTCTCTACTAATGCAATATAGGATGCAAATCCAAGGAATAGTGTGCAGGCCTATGAATATACACATGACTACAGGGAGGAAAAAAAAAAAACTAAGTATTTTCTCTTCCCTGGTGATTCTACACTGTATCAAGTTTGCAACTGAAACTATCACACCAGTAACAGGTAAGTAATAAATTTTTGAGATGATAGATAAGTCAGTGACATTGATTTGACCATTATATTATCTACATGTATTGAGTTGGCACACTATCTCATAAATGCAATCATTATATATCAGTAAGTTTTAAGTAGATGATGGGGCAGGAAGGCATATGCAAAGTAGCTCCCAGTGGTCAGTGGATCATCCCTACCTTTATATACAAAGCGTAACTACTACACAATGTTTACAAAGCTAAAGAAACAAGGTCAGAAACCAGAATACTTTCTTTTAGTAGAAAAGGGAGGAATTATTGATGTTGCTATTGTCCAGAGTCATAAAGTCTCCCTTGGTAGAAGGTTAAGAAGATGTAGTATCAATAGCTCAGACACTGGGAGTCAGGTGAAAAGTAAATGGCAGATTCCTTTTTTCAGCAATGGGGAGCCTTATATATCCTCCTCCCAACACCCAGGCTGTGTCCCAATCCATTGATGTTGCATGTTCACCCCTCATTAGCTGGGTACAATCAGGACCTTTGACAGTGCCTGTTGCTAGGCCCTCTGGCAGACTCCAGGCTAGCTCATAAGGAACTAAGTTATGTACATGCCTTGGCAACTGTCTGACTACATACTCACATTTAACTCCCCCTAATGGAAGCATCTCAGCATGGAGATGCTCCTACTTGAAGAAAGTGGGGATAATTAACTCAAGTCTGTTGTGTGAAGGTTTTTCTGGGGTGTGTGTGTGACACAAACAGGACTTCAGATAGAGATCCAATGATAGATCAAAGTATAAATTATCATCAAGTATACCAAAGTTCTACTTGGCAAATTAATGACTTTATTGGGGTTGCTTACAGGAGAAAGAATGACTCAGAGACAGCCACTTCAACAAAAACTCTCTAACATGGATGGTGATTCATGAGAGAAGAGTGGAAATTTAAAAGTTTCAAGTTTAGGGATAGGCTAAGGGCTTTTCCACTGGCTTGTTACCCTACATTCCTATCTTTCTGTAAGTATTGATACCTAATCAGTGTTCAGGAAAGAGTGTTATGGTAGACTAAGTTCTTCTATATAAATGAAGATATTGAAGTTCTTGGGAGAAGCTTGATCTTCACCTTCAGGGCATAATGAGGAGTCAAGAGCCTCTGATTTTATAGCCAGGGGCTAATAATCATACAGTAACAATTGATTAAAGGTTGGGTAAAAAATCTTTTGAATTTGTTGTTGAGAAAATCTAGATAAGAAGTTTATAAAATAGATTTATATATTTAAAAAAGACAACCAACAGAAATTTAAAATCTTAAGATTGTGACTGATAATAGTAGTCAGTGCTTTAATCAGCTTATCAGAACTCTACTGATCAATATTAAAACTCTGAACTTTCAAAATACGGAAAAAATATGAAACATTTTTATTACTTTAGTTTACTCTCTTATATTTTTAAAATTTGCCTTTACATATAATAAAACACTAGCTTTTACATCCTCAGATGAAGATAGAAAACTTAGCTCAAGAAACCCCATTTTGCATTCCAGTAGCTATTTTATAAAAAGGTAAAATAAAGTTTAGTTTTGCATTTCTGGTCGGGGGGGCTGCCCAGTTCTGGGAGAAGAATAGTCATGCCTGACCAGTCCTAGGAAAAGAAAATGTCCTAAAAGAATAGATCAAGCAGGGATCCTCCCCAGTTCTGAGAGAAGAAGCTTTCTATCTGCCCCATTCTGGGAGATTAGCCAAGACATCTACCCAGTTCTGGGAGAGGAATAGATTCTTCCTTGCCCAGTTCTGAGAAAAACCAGTCACCTCAGGTAGGGTCCAGATGAGGTCCATCCAGGTGGGATCCAAAGACATTCTGAGGCAGAAAGACCCTACACACAAGCCAATCAGTAGCATGTCAGTACCCTGTCCCCAAGCAACCAACTTTTTTGTAGTTTTTGCCTATAAAATACCTCTATTAAAGGGCACCAGCTTCTCCTTGCTCTGTTATCACAGAAGCTTGGAGCAAAGATCCCTGCCTGGCTTATATTGTGCTGCTAATAAACCTTGTTATTATATTCCAGACATCCCTATCTCCAGTGGTCTCTCTGGGAGTTGAGCTTTGGGCATAACATCAGACACTTCATTACACTTTTAGAACCCACTTAAATTTTCACATTTTCTACCTAATCATTTACCAGAGACATGTATAGTTATTACTGAGAGCATTCATTGCAAAGCAAGTTTATGTAAATCAGCAGTTTTCAACCAGTGGGTCAAGATCCTTTAGAGATTGCATTATCAGATATCTTGTATAAAATGTATTAACATTACAATTTATAACAGAAACAAAATTGCAGTTATGTAGTAGCAGTAAAATAATTTTATGTTTAGGGGTCACTACAACATGGGAATTGTATTAAAGGGTCAAAACAGTAGAAAGTTTGAAAACTACTGGTTTAAATCCTTTTGTCTTGTTTTGTTCTTCTTTCTCTGCCGTAATCAGGTGGCTCACCTGACAAGAACACTGAGTGTGGAGGAAACCTTTAAACAAACATGCTTGTGTCTAGAGGAGGGGGAGCCAAAACATGATTTCAGAGTCAGCTTTTCAATAAAACAGAACAACACAAAACAACTTTAATATTATTCACACTCAAAAGACATTTGTTAAACTGAACCCAGTAGCCAGAAAGTTCACAGATAAATTCTGAGTCCTGGTCATTAAGGCAGCCAATGCAAGTGACATTAGTAGTGATTGCTGACAGCTGGCAGCAGCAGAGAAAGCAAAAATAAAACCAATAATCACGGAACACAGAAAGCCCCCACACGCCACAGAGACCAATCAGAACAAAACATTAAGTGGCCACTGTCCCTGTCCAGCAGGTCCAGTTATTCGAGGGTTTCGAGGGGGGCCACCTGTGAAGCAAATGGGGGAAAGAGAGAGAGGAAGCCAAGCGCATAAAGAACGACAAGAGTCTGAGTCACATCAAGGCTTCATTTATTGAGTGAATGCTGAGGCTTTTTAAGCAATGCCTTTGGAAGGGGAGGGGAGGTGGAGAGAGGGGAGTGTAAGGCTCCAGGCAAAGAGGGGAAGCAGAGAGAGGGGAGTTAACCGGAGAGGAGAGTGAAAAATTATCAGAGGAAGTCCGGGTGGGCAGGATCTCTTTGGTCCCATGATTCTGCAGCTGACTGGTTACTGTTTGAAGCCCTATCTAAACGTACATTGTATGATGGGCCAAGGACATCCCGTTTTTTGCAAGGCCTGCAGTTTAGCGAAGAACACCTTATCATGGGAGACTCCATGAAGCTCACTCCTGTAACTAACTAAGGACGCCTAATCTTGAAGGACTCCAAGAAGCCTGTTTTTGCAAAGCTAGTAATTTACCAAGGACGCTTCATCCAAGGAGCAGGAAATTCTAAATAGTCCTGGGTCAGTCTCTAACAGGCCACCATCATTCATACTTTCAAATGAGCTTGACCCATTTCTACTCCATTTCTCATATTTGCCACAAGACTTATGAATACACCAGATAATACAGATTGACGTGTAGCCACAGAACTTTCCAAACAACCAGAACCTAGCAAGCACATGACATGTTGCTTTTTACTGGATGGGTGTGAAAGGGCTTTGTAGTTGGATGAGAGGGGAATGACTGATGTTTAGCTATGGAGGGGTTTTGAGTGTCTTATAATCAGGGATGCACCAGGATGCTAGTAAGGTAAAAAATACTGTGACTTGTATGATTTGGAGGAGAAAAGGGAAGGGAATGGTCAGCAAGCAGACAGGGGAGGCTCCCACTTTAGCTAGGAGGTCCTTCCTTAGCAAGGAGACAGAAAAAGTTGATCACTAGGAAGGAGTAAATAAGGGGGATACCTCTAAATACATAATTTGTAAGGCATGGTCTAGTAAGGGTGGTTATAATTAACCTCTACTGCTGTGGAATCATACTCTTGTACATTGCAGATATTTGTCCCTTCTACTGGTTGAATAAAATGCTGGCTCGCCAGAAGGCAGTCAGGAAGTAAGGGCAGGGCTATGCTACTAGACTAAGAAAACTCTAGTAAGAGGAAGAACAGAGCAGAGATGCCAGGCAGATGCAAAGGAACGAGGATAAAATGCTGCTCTGAGAAAAAGTACTAGGCCACTTGTCTAATCATGGGTTAGTTTAAGAGTTAAGATTTAGCGAGTAATATGCCTGAGCCATAGAGCAAACAGCATGTAATAAATATAAGTTTCTGTATGTTTCTTTGAGACTTTGGGACTGCTGGTTCAGATCTCAGGGCTAGGCAAGCTAAGCAGCTGTGAGCAGGTTCAGACCTTGGGGCTAGTCCCAGCCAGAAATTTTTACTATACCCTAGCCTGAAAATAAGGAACAAGAAGGAGAGGTAGGTCCCCAAAACTCTGTCAGCACTGTTGTCCAGAAGAAAGGAGATGAGTTGTCCAGATACCATGATTATCACACAGGCCTCCTTCTCAGAGATAGAGGTAGTAGAGCCAAAGCAGTTTAGGTTCCCTCAGTTATCCATGGCCAGGACTAAGCGTTCAGATAGAGTTCAATCTGGTCCTGATTACCCTTCACATGCCATGAAGAACATTAGAACAAACAGCTCATTTTCTTATTACACATTGTGAGAGGCCAGCTTCCTTCAAAGATGTGTTGACATGTGAAAATAGATGTAACTGCGTAGAGATATGTATGACTATGTGTATGTAAAGAAAGCTATGTATATGTATGTATAGAATATAACAGAGTAAAGATACTGTAGCTGAATGGAGATAGAGTCAGAGGCCATTTTTTAAAGTTGAAGTAAAGAGAAAGTTACCATTGAAAAAGTTGTATGTTTCCTTATTTTACCAGTCTTAAACTCTGACGTATTCTTAGGGAAAGACAAACACAAATGTAAGAACATAAGGAAGGTTAGGGAAACTACTCATTCATTTATGCTCTTGACCAAGGGATCTACAGAATCCTCCAATGATGGCTAACTGTGGCCAACCATTAGAGAGTATCTTTATTGAACACTCTGAGAAGGTGTCATGTAGAGCTTTACCTCTATGAAAATTACCTCTTCTCCCCTAGGTAATTCCTGATTACTTATACTGGTCCCTGTTTCTGGTGCAATCTTTGGACACACTCAACAAAATCATGTCACATTTACTATAATAAATTTTTATGTTATTCCTCTACCCTTTTATGGATCAGAGATATTCTGGAAACTACAGCTATCAAGTGTTTAGACTAACTCTCAGCTTACTATCAATATATGTTATTGATTTGTAATTATAGACATAGATTAATATCAATTATAAGTATAGTTTATTGATTAAATATCAACATAAATTAATTATTATTGTTTGTCAATCATATTAAGACTTTTAATTATCTATATTTCTTGCTTTCTTAAAAGAGATTTACATACTTCTTTTTTATTAAACAAATAAAGGGGTAGCTGCTAAGGGTCATGGGAGTCTAAAGCAGGTGACAACTAGTATTTAGTAAGTTTACCCACCAGATGTATAATTCCATGATGGGGATCCCCACCTGGCAGAACCAGGGAGCCACTGACTGTTGATGACCAGTAGTTTTCTGCTTGTAACTTTCCTGGGTGCCACTGTAATGCCTCCCTAATAAGAACATATGTGAGTTTCTTTCCACAGCCCATTGGTAATGCGTTTTACATTTTTGGGCACACTTATAGTTGTGGATAGTCAGGAAAGTTTATTTCTATTTAAGCTATATAATTCTAATATATACAAATAATGCCAGAAGATTCCTCTTTACTGACACAAAAAAGTAATAGTATTTTTAGTCTCAAAGACAACCAGCCCAAACTTCAGAACAAATTCAAACAGACTAAACTGCTCTTGCAGAAAATATACAAATACTAATTTAGAGGTGTTGTTTATTGCTTAATCAAGGCCAGGATGTTTTGAGGCACATCCCCATTGTAATAGTTAACTTACTACTCTTACAACTTTCTACTGTTATTGTTAAGTCCTGAATTTCAATGACTTTCTCTATCTGAAGAAAATTTATGTCCAAGGCTAAGCACTTACACTAGCTAGGTTTTGTGACTTTACTAGCCTGAGAAAAACTGTGTGAATTCATGTGTTATAAGAATGGATTGAGTTGTGAAAATGTAACATATACTTGTCCAGAGTTTTGCTAAGGATGTAGGGAACAGTAGCAATGTAGAGGAAAAGAGAGGAAGGAGTAATGAGTGTGTATGAATGAAGGTATGTAAGCAGCATAGGGATGAAGATATGTAGAATGTATGTGTGCTGAGTGAGAGATGGAGAAGAAAATACTGAGAGAGAGAGGTGAAAGAATAAACGAATGAGAGTGAGCGAATGATGTAGAAGCATGTGTGTGAGTATGTCTGTGAGAGAGATAAAGCTTTCAGAAAGAGAGTTGCTGATTCATTATAGGTACTATCCAAAGAGCTGTTTGTGAATGTGCATGAACAACATAAAATTTTATATCATTAGAGGGTTATGTAAAGGAGATAACTATGAATGAGAGAGTGAATGAGCAGAGTGAGTGAATGATGCAGAAGCATATGTACATAAATGTGTGTGTGAGAGATAAAACTGTATAAAAGAGCTGTTGCTACACATAGGAACTGTGTAAAAAGATGTCTGAGAATGTGTAAGAAAAATGTAAAATGTTATATGATGAGAGAGCTATGTAAATGAGATGAATAGCTATGGCTGTGTGGACATTTATTACTGTAACTAAAGACAAGGAAGATGAAACTGTATAAAGGCTGATGTAGAAGAGAAACATATGTAAAAGAAATGTGTTGACATGCGAAAATAGATGTAACTTTGTAGGGATATGTATGGCTGTACCTATGTAAAGAAGGACATGCAGGCTCATGTATAGAATGCAACAGTATAGAGATATGTATCTGGATGGTGAAAAAAAGAGTCAGAGACCATTTTTTGGGTTGAAGTGAAAGAGAAAGTTACCATCAGAAAGTGTGTATGTTTCCTTATTTTACCAGTCAGTTAGATAGAGATTTATTCTTAATCACCCTATGATAAAAAGTTTTTTTATCCTTTGTTACTCTAAGGCACTTTTTTTGTTTTGTTTTGTTTTTTGCTCTGGAGTGAATTGTAAGAGTTATATCTCATAGTCCAAGATAGGTTCCATTTTGACTGCACATTGGGCATAGTTGAGGCAGTTTATAAGGGCTTGGGTATGTCCAGGTCTTGTGGTCTGTCCTGACTGCATTTGAAACAGGGATCCAGAAGTTCTCAAACTTCGGAGGTGATGGAGCTTGGAAAGTTGCTATTATCAGCTTAAAGGCCTTAGCCAACATCAGAAATTTCAGTTTTAGGTTTTCTTTTTCAATCTCTCCTATGGTACACCTTGAAGGCCACTTCTAAGGCTTCTGCTTGTGGGGTCAGGGGTTTCCTCTCTAGGTATTTAAATTTGGTCCCAGTATCAAGAAAACTCTGGAAGATAAAGTAGATCATATAGAGTTGTTTTCCATCTGGGGTTTCAGGCTCCAGACTGGTACATTTTAAGAGGCCCTTGTGAGGTGGTCTTGGAATTTAGATGACTTTTCATGTTTGTCATAGCCTGGACAACCTTTTAGGTTTTTTTTTTATTTTTGATAATTTTTTAAGGAAAGCCTTATGGAGACCTGCCAGAAGGCAAGTTAAATTGATCAAAATCTAGAATGTCCTCTGTGGTATTGTAGTCCCATTCAGTATCCCTGTAAGAGACTGCCTCACCCCAGCCATATTGGAAGCTTGGGACCTCCTGCCCTTGCAGGGGAGGAGATAAAAAATGTGGAGAAGAGAGTGTGACTGGTAGGGGTGGGAGGGGAAGGGAGCTTGAACAAGGGTATACAAGGATAAAAAAATATAACAATATTCTTAATACAAAAAAAGAAGAAGAAAGGTGAAGTAAATAAAAGAAGATTTTTTTCAAAAAAAGGGAAGAATAACGTGAAAGAAATATTTACTTTGATCCAGAAGACAGGAATATTTTGACATTCTATTTCAGCATATGACATTGCATAGTAGTAAGGTCATGTAGTCTTTTTGTGTGACTAGATTGAAGGTCTTCTTTTTAAATATTTATTTATTATTTCATATTTTATGTGAATTGTTGCTTTGCCTGCATGTATAACTGTGTAAGGTTGTCAGAACTTGAAATTACAGGCAGTTGTTAGCTGCCATGTGGATGCTGGGAATTGAACTCAGGTCCTCTGGAAGAACAGTCAGTGTTCTTAACTGCTGAGCCATCTCTCCAGCCCTTGAAGGTCTTCTAATGTATTGAGTTCATCATTGTCACTTCATGTGTGATATCAAATCTCTCCCCTGCTTATGAAAAAAAAGGTGTTCTAACAAACATAGATACAGGACACATGTTCCTTTGGAACCTATTTCTCAAAAACTCAGACTGTGCAGTAAAACATGAGAGATATGTGGGTTTGCAAACAAAATTGATAGTCGGCAATTTTATAAAAACATTTATTTTGTTTGAGTTTTTAATGAAGAAATAGCTTTGGCTATTTAGCTATGGCAAAGTGGCAAGCAGGAGGTGTGCTGGATCAGAGAACATATTTGGATGATTTAGATCACTAGTTATGCTAAGCATTCATATAGTGATGATGCAGGTACATTGAGTACATTGAGGCTACCATCAAGAGTCCAATTCTTTAGGTTGAAGACATTGTGGAATCAGTGAACCACTTACAGCAGGCAGCCACTGGACTCTAGTCTAAGTCTATTTTCATTTTCTTTTTCCATAAGCCTATTATTATTCAGTTCCATGTGAATTGGTATATTTATTATATGATAATAAGATTATGGGTTGTATTTATATTCCTCTATAATCCATTTTTAGTTCTATTCTGCAATGTTTTAAAATAATAAATTGGTTCAAATACTAAAAGTACTCAGGCTTTGAAATGCACTCTATATGAGGAGGTAGAAGTTCATCTTTTTATTTGACTAATTGAAATTGTTTGATGTTCTCCAGTTTGACAATGTATTAAGATACAGAGAATGCTGTCATAAAGCACCACAAACCAAAAGGAGCTGAAGGAATACATTGACTGCCTGTCCTCACATTGAGTAGGAAGAAAGAACTGATTCATGTTTTAACTATTGTGATAGATTGATTGGTCCTTGTGCTGATTAGATTTTTGTCAATTTCAAAACAGCCAGATTCATCTGGAAGAAAGAACCTCAGTTGAAAAATGCATCCATCATATTGACCTGAAGACACATTTGTGGGACATTTTCTTGATTAATGATTAATGTGCAAGGGTGAAGCCACTGTGGGTGATATAAGCTTTGAGAATGTTGTCCTGGGAGAGTGAAGAAGTGTAATCCAGTAAACAGTCTTGTTCAATGGTTTCTGTTTTAGTTTCTGCCTTCAGGTTCCTGCCTTGAGTTTCTGCTCTGACTTCCTTTTATGATGGACTGTAAGACACTACCTAAGTTTCCTTTGGCCATTAGGATTATAACAGCAACAAAAAACAAACTAAGAAAATCCTATTAAAGAGAGTAAAGAATTGGCTTTTCAATTCAGGAATCTAGAGTCACCCTGACAGCTATGCTCTAAGGTAGATTTCTAATGTCAAGGTATGTGTATCACTGACCCATATGCATCTCAAAATGAGCTCAGAGACACTAGAAATGGCAAGGTGCTTTTTGATACTTGCCTTAAGAGCTACATTTGACCTTTATGGTAGTAAAAACAAGAGCTCTATTCTGCACATTCAGTAACATCTCTTCTGCCCCAGTATGACCCATTTTTCACTTCTTATCTCCAGCACTATGAGATAACAAGGAATGTGTGTTTGAAAGCTATTATATTTGTGCTATTTGGAATAAGAAACAAATATACCATTTAACACTTATGTATTCTGAAGGCATATGGCATCTCATTTTCACCTGATTCCTTCTCACAACAGGCTTATGAAACAGTGTAATTTGTAGACTTTTTGCTGGTTTTGAAAATCAACCCCAGTATATATAGAAAAAAATCTAGAGCTGTGAAGCATCCCATTTCATATTCAGGTTATATGACCAATGACTGGCCAGTGTGGTACTCAGACATTATTGAGAGTGTTCTGAATCCAGATAGTTACCAGAAAGACCTCTGAGTATTGGAGTCTTGCCTTCCCCACCTGGAATGACAGATTCTCATAACCAAACATAGAAATGATTTTTTACTGGCACAGCTGGGAGCCAGGCAAGGCGAGGTAGTCCCTTTATTCTCTCAACTTATCAATGAATGGGACTTTAGCATCTATTCACATAACAGTATATGATTCATTAGCACTGTTCTGCATAATGGGGCTAAATAATGAATATGATTGGTTTCCTCTCACCCCAGACATTCCTTAGATACACATTATACATCCAAGTGTCTGTATGGGATGAAATACCTTTAATAATTCCAGTACTCAAGAGGCAGAGCTAGGCAGATCCCTGTGAGTTTGAGGTCAGTCTGATTTATATAACAACCTCCTGGCCAACCAGAGATATATAATGCCCCTTAAATCCACAAAATCCAAAGCAGAACAAAGCCAACACTGCTTGGAGTGAGTTAGGATGTAAATGATTGGTGACAGAGGAGTTTCTAATTTAGATCCTACTCAGCATGGAGCCCTTTATTGTGAACAATACCACTGCAGATGCTTGTGTGTTTTAGACCTTTGTGAGCATGAAAAACTGTGATATTTTCACAGTATCTAAGAGCAACAAACTACAGGTTAGGCAGTTTCAGTAAATCTTCCTCTTTCAAACAAGCAAACATTAGTTCAACATTATGAGAACCCCCTGTAATCACACCTGTTTCTACCTTTGCCTATAGAGGGTAAAGGCAGATACTGTGGCAATGTCCTTAGGGTACATGGTGAGTTGATGGGCTGGACCTATGCAAACAAGATCTGAAGACATGCTCAAGAGTGGGTGATTAACCATCTCAACCTTTCTTTTGTACTGTGTGTACATCTGCTGGGATTGTGGGTACATTCATCAAAGTCTCACATATTAATTTATTTAGTCATTTAGAGTAAAATATAGGACATCAAAAGTTACAAATGATTTCCTTTCTATTTATTGACCACCCAATCTCAACCAATGAACTAAACAAACTGATACTCATTCATGGATATTTTTTTTTGAGATGGGAACTTTACTGACCTCATTTTGTTTGAGTCTTAGAGTCAGTACCTCAACATGTTTCAAATAGAATGAAATACTACAAACTAATGTCCCACTGCTTAAAATTAGCAAAGTGATATATTTTACTTTTGTTCCTCAGTGTTGCATGCGCATTTTGTGTGTGTGTGTGTGTGTGTGTGTGTGTGTGTGTGTGTGTGTGTGTGTGTGTGTGTGTACATGTGCTTTAATTCATCGGTAGCATATAGAAATTTAGAAATTTTTGTGAAATGAAGGTCTGTCAATTCTTAACAAATTTTCTTTCCTAGCCTCATCATCACAATCAATCCCACTGTGCCTGCTCACAGCACCAGCTCACTGTGGGTGCCCACTTTTCCACTAGCCTAACCACTGCTCCCATTCCAGTTTAAATACTTTGTATTAGGGGCAATACATAATTGTGCTGGGCAGAGAAATCAATTCCCTAAACTCTGTGAAACCCTTAGATCCTGGTCACAGGGCTTCCACAGGACTTCAATGTGCATCTCCAATCTTAGGTATCCAGCTTAAAGTTTACTCAAGACTCAGAGAATAAAACTATGCATTAGGAGGCAAGAGATCAAAACTATGAGGTCAGGGGACAAACAGGAAGCAGTAAATGTATGCTTTATTTCTTACCAGGTCTATCTCCCTATTTCTATATAATTTTATAATATATATTTATTATTATTATGAGTAAAGTCATATTTTTATCCATATATCCCCTTATTTGAACTTCCTCCCCCTCCCACGCATCCCAGTCACTCTCTCTTCTCCCCATCACTTTATCTCCTCCCCAGCAAAGGCAGGAGGTCCCAAGATCCCAATGTGGCTTTGTTCAGCATTCATTGATCTATAGAACCTGTCGATATTTGTTACATATTTAATAAAGCCTGGAATATTGGAGAAACAGCACACAGTGAAATTCCAGGCAGACAGCTCAGGAATTTCTTGATCCTTGAATACAAGGACAAAGGGAAAGCTGGAAGTGGTGACCTACACCCTTAATCCCATAAATCCAGAGACATAATTTCTGTTTCTGTGAGTTCAAGGCTAGCTACGAAATAGAACAATACCTTTAATCCTAACCTGGATGGGATACAGCTGACAGCTGAGGATATGTGTATATTAGGGCTCATAGGAACCCAGCAGAGGTAGAAGTGACTGGCAGAAGCAACTAGCAGAAGCAACCAGGAACAAGGCTGATGAAGTTGCAAGACAGCTGTGAGAATTGACTGTGGTGATTCTTCTCTCTGATATTTTAGCCCTCCCCCAATATTTGGCTTTGAGTCTCATTTAATACAATCTGAATTATTGCAACCACAAGAACCTGTATAGTGTTAGATTGAATCATGCAATATTAAAATATGCCTCTTGTAATCTGATGTTATGGGCCTGCTAATTAAACAAGAACACCAAGACTCTGACTTCATCATGTCCTCATTGTTGCTAATATCACAGCCACATACACACTTTATACATCATACACTTCAGACAAGCTGGCCTCTCAGCAGATCACTTGGCCTGGGGGGGCAGCTTTTATGTGGAAAGCTGGTTCTGCCTGTCTAAAGCTCCCAAGTTTTGCCCTTCAAGACAACACAGACTCTTCAAGTCCCTCTTTTTTACAAGGATCCTGACAGCAATATTAGACAGCTCCCCAGACCTGTCTTTGTTTTGTGACATTCAGGGTAAATGAAAAATTCAGGTATGAAATGACATGAGGACAATTACGGTGCAGACTATTATGGTAGGAAGTCATTTTGGACTATTCAAATTAATAAACCCCTACAAAGAACAGAGGGACTAGGTGGCCTTTTTCACATGGAGCTTGTTCCAGACAAGATAGGGACAGCTATTTTTTGAGATATCATACCATGTGTTAACAGCATAGAAAAGTGTTTCTTGTGGAGTCTCAGGGATGGAACCTTTCTATCCACACAGCAGTCACATTGATGTGCAGCTAGAACCAAAATTCAGAATTTTAATTTTATTAGAGAGGCATGACTCTTATGTGCCAGATAATTGATAGCATCCCTATTTACAAAGAATGTGGCGGGCTGTGACTTTTTGTTTAGTGAGAATCAGTATTATTCAAACTGGGGAAAATGATGTTGTCCTAAAAACTACCCTAACTGCATAATAAAGAAATGCATTAAGAATGGTTTAACATTTAAGATGTGATGGGACAATATTGGTGGGCAGACATATAGAATATCATATATGAATGGATTATTCTCTACATGTCCATCATGACTGCATTAATCATTTAATGCTACCAATCTTCTACAGCTTGACTGTAAATTGCATGCCAGTGAGTAGGGCTCCCAGAACCCAGTTGTGGCACACACTGGGAAACATAAAGGCTAAGCCCTAGAGAGTAGTCTGAGAGCCCTGCTTTGATGACTTACACACATTTAAACATGACCTCACTTTGAAATGCCATTGTGTAATAGCAACTGAGTATCACATGCAAGAGGCTTCATATCTTCCTCTGTTCAGAAACTCGGACTCCTTCAAGACACTTGCCTAATGTGTTGATGTAGCTTTGTAACTCAGAAATTCAACTGGGGATAAAAAAGAAAAAACAGGCATTTCAAGTCTTTCTAGATAATAATCAGACACAAAAGCACACCTGAGTGGTTTACAACTAAGACTTTAGATATTAACCCCCCCCAAAAATGTAGAATTCTAACAATAGATACCTATACAACTATGATCATTGGGACACTATTCATGACAGTAAAATTATAGAATCAGCCCAGGTGCCTGTCAGTGGATGAATGGAGAAAGATTATGTAGGATACATATGGAGTTTTTATTTTGCATCCAAAAGGAAGTACAAAATTTGCAAGAAAAAGAATGAAACTAGAAGTCATCACAGTAAACAAAATAAATTGATAGTTCAAAAGAGGTATATTCTTCTCTCATGTGTAATCGATGGGAAGAATGGAAGGAAAAGTAGAGAAGAGACTATGCAGAATGTGGGAAAAACTAGGAGGGGAACTAAAAAATGGTAATATCAGGAGAAAGAGATTGAAGTATATTATATGCATATAACGTAAGAGTAAAACCCTTTAGTTTGTATAATTGATGCATGCCAATCAAGAAACAAACAGGGGTCAGTATATTGGGATCAATTCAGCTGTTTTGACCTGGCAGCTTTGGGAAGGTTAATAAACCTCCCATTGCCTTATTTCTTTAGAAAATATGCAATGAGTGATTGTGTCCATTTAGCAATGTCATCATGAACATAGATGAAATGTCTGAAACACAAGCACCTATCGCAGAAATATTCACTTGCAATATATCATATAAAGGAGTAATATTTATTGAGGGGTATATTAACACTCATGATACAAATTGAAGCTTAAGACAGTTCTTGGAGAGAGGAACTGTCCCATGCTGGGCTGCTGGGCTGCTCTCCTAGAACTTGGTAACAAAACTGGGATGGAATTTTCATGTTCCCTGGGTCCCAATTGATTCTGGCCATGCCCCTTAGAGGTCCCGATTCTTAGGAGCTACTAAGGTTTTCTTAAACAATGCCTGAATCCCACTATAAGCACCCTGTTTGGCTGCAGAGATAAGGCAGTGTGGCATCTTCATCATTGACATCTTCATCACACCAGCCTTCTCCATGTCACTGTGTAGCCATTTATTATTCTCTTCTTCATCTAGGAGAGGGAAGCAATTACCCACTTTTTCTCCCCTGCCACCACAAATTATGCAGTTGAGTTTCCAGCATTTGGGGAACTTGCAGGGGTTAGCACATCTGGAGTGCAATGGATAAAACTTGCCCTGGGAAAACCACCTTCCTGATCATGGTATCTCCCCTGCCAGGTAAGTATGGCCTCTACTTTTCTTAAAAGGAGTGACAAATTAGCATATGATCAACTGTCTAGTGTTTGGTGACATCATCAAGTTTCAGTTTCAGGCATCACCTTTCAGGCAGACTTGTGACACAGAATCTAGCCCTCAGGCCAGATTGCAAATACTTCCCCCTACCACATGCTAAGATTTTTCCCAGAGGTTATATTTATTGCCCAGGAGCCCACTTCACACACCATGGCTTGTGCACAGTAGGCTCTTTCATCTTCTCTCTTCCTCTTCTTCCCCGTCTCTCTGATATCCAACTGGCATTTACAGTGCAGATAAAAGTTCGGTGGGAAGCAAGGTTTTTCCACTCCCAATTGGATGTTCTAAATGTTTCTTTACAAATGTATGTGACCTTCTGCTGTTATTGCTACCTTATCACTGGTTTTCTGATGAAGGCATGAGTGTAACAAGAGAAAGGAAATCTCTGGAGATGGGCATCTCTGCCTGTTTCTAATTCTCTTAGGGGAGGAGTTTTGTGTTGGCAACAGTCTGGGTGTAGGGAGAAAAATGTGTGTTTTAACAGGTTGTGTGGTTCTTGGCAAATCACTTCTCAACTTTAAGGGGGAAGTTTTCCTGAGGTTATTTCAAAGTTTCTTTTAACTATAATATCTTTAGATATTAAGGCTGTTGTATTATTGTTCAAGCTAGTGAGATTAAAAATGGTCAGTGAATTTATGAGTTAATAGCAGAATTAATTAAGAAAGATGACGTGGAATCTGAAAGAATGGTTTGCTAAAAAAAATTCTGAGAACAACCAAATAGAAATTTTGCAAATAGACATCCCAGTGAATCAAACAAAATCTTTCTAGAATGTCTCAGCAACAGATTACATTAAGCAGAAGGAAAAAAAAGCACAGGAGACTAATGACTTACCAACCTCTGATTTAAAAATTTAATAAAATAATGCAAAGCCAATGAACTGAAAATGTCAAATTTATGCAAAAACAGGAACATATGAAAAAGCCAAAGTCCTGGCTAAACAAATAGAAAATTGACCAGCAAAGACTACCAGAAACTGTCTCAAATCTTAGAAATTTGAATACAGGAGGTATCTAGAACTCCAAATGGTTCTAATATAAGAAACTTTGAGTGGCCATATAAAAAGAGGAAGTAAAATAAAATAAAATAAACCAAACAAACAAAAAGCAAAACTAGAGAAACATAAGAAATGATAGACCATGCTGAGTATTAGAATATATCCATGCACTGATTTAGCAAGCCACTGAGTCTCTCAGATGAATAGGGTAAAATAAAACCACAGCTCATTCAGAACAATAAAAGAACATAGCTGGAGCTGGAGAGATGGCTCAGTGGTTAAAAGCACTGGCTGATCTTCCAGAGGACCTGGGTTCAATTCCCAGCACCCACATGGCAGCTAACAACTGTCTATAATTCAAGTTTCAGTTGACCTGATACTCATGGCAAAACATCAATGTATATAAAATAGAAATAAATAAATTAAAAATGTTAATTTATAAAAAACATAGCTAAGTAGCAAGAGATAGTATGTAATTTTACCAATGACAGTTCTCAATGTGAATAATTTGATTCCCAAAATAAAGATACAAATAGTACAATTAGATTTAAAAATCAAGACCCAACAATTTCTGCCTTCAAGAAACACACCTCACTAAAGGAAAAATATACTAATAGAAAGTGGCAGGATGAAAAGTGCTATAAAGGAGTAGTGTCTGAAAGAAAGAAAAAATAGATGCCATGTTTTATTCTCATATCCAACAAAGCAGACTGCAATAGAATTTAGTCAGAAGAAATAAAGATAATTATTACACAGGAGAAAAGTCCATAAAATGCAACAAATATAGAATATATATGCACCAAATTTTGTAAGACAAATACTGTAATGTGAAGTTTCTGGCCCAGACTTTCCAGTCTAGCCCTGAGGTTCCAACCTGCTCATAGTCCCACTGCTGCTTACCACAAAACCATCACATAAAATCTTATATTAACTTCAGGCTGATTGGCCTATGGCTCAGACATGTTGCTCGATAACTCTTGCTTTTAAATTTGCCCATGGTTCTTTTCTTGTTCAGCCATGTGGCTTGGTACCTATTGTTAGAGCATTTTGACATTTTTTTCTCTGTATTGGCAGCATCTCTGCCTGACTCCTCCTCTTCCAGAGACTTTTTTCATCTGGTAGCCCCACCCACACTTCCTGTCTGCCTTCTGGCTAATCAGCATTTTATTAAACCAGCAGGAGGAACAAATATTTACAATGTACCAGAAAATGATCCCACAGCAAAATACTACTTGAAACAGAGAAGATTGTTAACTGAGGCAGATCTTTCTGTCACTTCCACCCAATTATACCAGTCAGTTACTTCCTAAATTACCACTCAGAGATTTATATTAATTATAAATGCTTGAACAATGGCTCAGGCTTATGACTAGCTAGCTCTTACATTTAAATTAGCCCATATTTTTGATCTATGCTATGCCACGTGGTTCATTGTCACCTCATTTTCTACATGTCTTGCTTCCTCAATGATTGACTGGGTTCTCTCCAAGTCTGCCCTTCTTCATCTCCATCCTCAGTTTGATGGTACTGCCTAACCATATCTTGCCTCACCATTGGCTAAAACTGCTTTATTATTAACCAATGATAACAACATATATTCATAGTATAGCATAGCATATGACATTTTGTGTCAGGAGATAGTCCCAGATATACCAAAGGTAGATTTCAGTATACCATTTTGGTCACACACACCACCAAAAAAATTTACAAAATTGAACTATATCATAGAACAGATAGACAACATTCTGATGAATAATTTATCTAACAGCTGAAAACCCATTCATTTTAAGTGTCTATTTAACAAAATGTGAAATAGATCACATTTTGGCCATAAGTGTTGGAAGACATTGCTGGCTGGTTAGAAGTCACAGTTTGTCATAAGCTTAGCAGCTTTCTCTCTAAATTCAGCAGCATAAAACTTGCTTCCTCCTCAGCAAAACTTCCTGTTCTCCATGTAGCCTTATCTGGAAGATGTTCTAGATCCTAGAGATTTAACCTTATCTGAAAGTTGTCTCTAAACATTTGTCTTTAGCTTGCCCTTGCACAGATCCCTGCTAAGAAGACTTGTCCTGGGAGCTCTGCTATAGGACCATATGCTCACATACTAAGCCTTGTGATAAAAACATGCCATTTAATGCAAATTAAGATTTGCTTCAGGCTCCTCAATCCTATACATTCCTTATAATCTGAAGTAAAATTGAGCTAATTCACTGAAATACGTCTCTGGGAGAGGGATCTCTCCATTGGTGCTCATGGGTTGGTCATTTACAAATCTTTCTAATACCCTTTCTGTCTCTTTCCTCTCTTGACCTGTGGCCAACAGAATTAGAGAAAAACAGGACCCCCTCAATAAGTCTTAAAACTTAAATAATACCTGATTTTATCAGATCACAAAGAAGTAAAACCAAAATTGACAGTAAAATAAACTACAGAAAATAAACAAATGAGATTTAGTAATATATGCATTTGAATTCTCTGTGAACAGTGGAAGAACTTTTAGAGTTTGGAGGTTAAAACCTATCAGAATAAAATTAAAAATGAAATACCACTTACCAGAATCTGTGAGACACAGCAAGGGCAGTGCTAAGATGTAACTTGCCAGTCAGGTCAATGGAAACACAAAAGCCTCCACCTGTGACTTGGGCACAAAAGGCAGCACAGCATTTGCTTGGGGCCAGGGATGGGGGTGAATCCACTATGAGAAGCAAGAAACTCACTTCTTATGCCTAGATACAGGATGTGACTTCACATTATAAGGCATGGACACTGGGAAAGGGTGATTGACATTAAAGCTAAGAAGGAACCACTGTTAGGAGAGATGAGAGAGACTGAAGAGGTTAATGGAGGAATGAATGTGGTCATAGTACAAGTGTGAAAATGTAATGCGATCAAATACTTTATACAGTGAATACACACTCATAGAAAAAAAAAGGAAAAGTAAAAATTCACAGTTAGAAATCAAATGCCTATTTCTGTGGGAAACATTCTCCCTTAATGTTACTAATTCTCAGGCTTTATTAATTATATTAAATTAATTAGTTAATTTAATTAAATCCTCTGAGCCAGAACATGTCAACAGAGCCAATGTTATGAGGGAAATTAAATGTCTGGCTTTCTAATTTTAGTGTTTATACTTGATGATACTGCTTCAATAAATATGTACAAAAACCAAGTGCATAGATACCTGTGTCCCTGCAGCCAGCCTCTTCTCTCTGGCCTGTCATCACCAGTCTTAGCATCTGATCATCCACTCCTGTCTTATCCATCACTGAAGCTCATATACTATTCTCTCCTGACTTTCTGCCCCACTGTGTATAGGCTGAGACACAATACTAGCAGGACCTTTTTATTCAAGAAATTCGTATATCATCTTGGTCTTATAAGTGTGGAGAATAGGTATATATTTGAAACATTTCTGATAAAAATAATAAATTAATTAACAATAATCCTTTGCAAGCATGTTTACTACTTATTAAATATTAAAGCAAACTTGCATGCTAATGAGAAAGAAGTGCTGCTTTATTTTTAACTAAAATATATTTGGAGTGAATATTTTATGCTTCAAGATATAAAGCATCTTCAGTGTTTTCAAATTAGATCAATATTATAGCTTAAAGGCTGTCAATGTAGGGGTTCTGCTTAGCTTAAGCATATACTACAAAATGGTAGGTTTGGAACTGTTTTAGAAACTGTTGAAAATTGTGTCCTGGTTAGCCCTACACCAAAATTCACTTAGTGATTTCTTTTAATTGATTTTTCAATTCAGGTTTCTCTGTGAAACAGTGTTGGATATCCTGGAACTCTCTCTGTAGACCAGGATTTCCTCAAACCTACAGAGATCCACCTGCCTCTGCCTCTTGAGTGCTGGGATTAAAGGCATGTGCCACCACTGTCTGGCTTAGTGATTTTTTTTTAATGAAACTTAAGTTTTAAGCCCATGCTACTTGGTAAGTTGTAAAATTCTTTAACTAAAGAAAAGGTTTTTATTTATGATTTTTATGTATGTATGCCTACATCTTTGTATGTGCACCATGTGTGTGAAGAAGTTCATAGATGTTAAAAGGAGGTATCCAATACCCTGAAATTAGAGTAACAGATGGTTGTGAGCCATGATATGGATGATGGGAATGAAGTTCAGGTCTTCTCTGAGAGCAACAATTGCGCTAAATCATATCACTGGAACCATCTCTCCAGCTTTTCTCCTTAAACTTTAAAGTAGGAAATTGACTTTTTAAAAATTCAGTTTAGTTTACAAACTCAACATTGTTTTTAAAATCAAGATGTGAAGGAAAGTGTTTTTAAAACTGCAGATTTTTTTTAATTAGTTGTAAGTTTTTTAAAAATATTTATTTTATGTGAATTGGTTTTCTGCCTGCATGCATAATCATGTAAGGGTGTCAGATCTTAAAATTAGACAGTTGTTACCATTACACCTTTTGAAAGTTTATTGTTATTTTTAAAATTATCAGTAGCTACAGACATTTCTGAAGAACTATTTCTACACCATTCTTCCAAATATTAACTTTTATAGTAAGCCATTCAATTTTGTCTTTGTACATAAATACATTATGGATTCATTTTTGAAATGACATACTTAAAAGATTTTGTTTATTTTTTGCCAAACCTAACAAACAACACAGTTTCAAAGGCTGTAAGTCATTATGAAAAAGCAAAATCAAGTTTCTACTCAATGAAAATTATGACTTCATCTTTTATTTCAATGACCTGTTTAAGCCTGATACCCATCTTGTTTCTGCATATAGTATAAGCTTTGGAAATTATACTTCAGATCTTTGCAGAGATTAGAAGACAGGTGATTTGGTGGCATGGCTTTGAAAGAGTTTACTCAATTGGATAGGATCACAAAACCAGCATCTTTTTCCAGTGCTAAGATTTTGACTGTGAGGATGCTTCTCAATAGATCACAATGTGCATACAGGTACTATGATTATTGCAACTACCTTTAAATTACATGTTTCAGCATTGTCTATACAGATACCAATATCATATTTCCACCATGTATCTTCATTTATTCCTAAACAGTTCTTTCATTTTAAAGGAACTAACTTCTTCTCTCTTGTGCCTTTCCAAAGAATGATAAGACAATAATTCTTTATAGAAAGAGAAACAGGAGACCTGTGTCCAGAGTGGAATCAGAGGTGAGGAGATTCCAGGAACTAAAAATTGAAATAGAAGCATTAAAAAAGGCACAAAATGAGGCAAAGGTGGAAATAGAAAATCTGAAGAAAAGAGCTGGAACTACAGATATAAGCATAAGCAACAGAGTTCAAGAGATGGAAGAGAGGATCTCTGGTGTGGAAGACTCAATAGTGGAAATAGATACATCAGTCAAAGAAAACACTAATATCAAAAAAAGCCATAACACAAAATATTCAGGAAATTTGGGACACCATGAAAAGACTTAACCTGAAATTCATAGGAAAAGAAGAAAAAGAATACCAGCTTAAAGGCACAGATAATATATTCAATAAAATCATAGGAGAAAACTTTCCAAACCTGCAAAATCTAACTGATTTATGATAAAAAGCCTGGAGAGATCAGGAATACATCAAAATAGCTAAATATAATAAAAACGATTTACAAAAAGCCGACAGCCATCATTTAACTAAATGAAGAAATACTCAAAGCGATCCCACTAAAATCAGAAACTAGACAAGGCAGTGCTCTCCCTGATCTATTCAATATAGTTCTAGAAGTTTTAGCTAAAACAATAAGAGAACAAAAGAAGATTAAGGAAATATAAATTGGAAAAGAAGAAGTGAAACAATCTCTATTTGCAGATGATATGATTGTATACATAAGTGATCCACAAAATTCTACCAGTTGATAAACACCTTCAACAATGTAGCAGGATACAAGAATAACTCAGAGAATCTTTGAAAACTATAATGAATAGATAAGGGGAGAAAAGATATCTTTGACTGGTTTCTGATTTTAGTGGGATTGCTTTGAGTTTATCTTCATTAAGTTTGATGTTGGCCGTTGGCTTCTTGTAAACCACTTTTATTATATTTAGATATTTTTCCCTGTATTTCTGGTCTATCCAGAACTTTTATCATAAAAGAAAGTTGGATTTTGTTAAAGGCTTTTTCAGCGTCTAAGGATATGATTGTGGTATTTTTCCTTCAGTTTGTTGATTTGATGGATGACATTTACTGTTTTTCATATGTTGAATGATCCCTGCATTTTTGGGATGAAGCCTACTTGATCATGGTGGATGATATTTATTTATATGTTGTTATATATGGTTTGCCAGAATTTTTTTGACAATTTTAGTATCAATATTCATGAGAGAAATTGCTCTGTAATTCTCCTTCTTTGTTGTGTCTTTGAGTAGCTTGGATATCAGGGTTATTGTGCCCTCACAAAAAGAGTTTGGTAATGTTCTTTCACTTTCTACTCAGTGAAACAGTTTGAGGAGTATTGGTAATTGTTCTTCTTTGAATGTTTGGTGAATTCTGCATTTAAACCATCTGGACATGGGATTTTTATTTCTTTTTTTTTTTTTTACTTGGGATGCTTTTATTGACAGCTTCAATTTCCTTTAGAGTCACAGGTCTGTTTAGGTATTTAATCTGATCTTGAATTCATTTTGGTAAATGGTACCTGTCTAAGAAGCTGTTTATTTCTTCTAGGTTTTCCATTTTTGTACAGGATAGATTTTCTTTTTTGAAAACTTTTTTTTGGGGATTTGTTACTGTTGCGTATGACCTCACCAGCAAGGAAGACACAACACTGGATCCTTCTCTTTGTAGTTTATTTGGGCCTTTAATTATCTTCTTGTCTTTCACTCACTCAGTCTCACTCTCACTCTCAAATGTATGACGAATGACCACTCTCTCACGAACGACCCCGGAGGTGGGGGGAAATCCGCTCGTGGCTAAATACCCTCTGGGCCTCCAATCCCGGTAGGCCATGTGGACATTGCCCATAGGTCCTGAGGCACCTGAAGCAAGCCACCATCCTCGCCTACAGCCAATAAGGAGTTGTTTACTCCCGAGAGCACTCACCATCCCATCAGGAAGGTGGAAGGTGGAAAACAGTACCACCTTTAGTCTAGGAAGACTTTGATTTCTTTATTAATTTCTTCCTTGACCCAGAGATGGTTCAGCTGAGTGATGTTTAGTTTCCATGAGTTGGTAGGCTTTCTTTGGGTTTTGATGTTGTTGAACTCTAACTTTAGGCCCTGGTGGTCTGATATGTTACAAGGGATTATTTCCATTTTCTTGTATTTGTTGATATTTGCTTTATGACCAATTATGTCGTCAATTTTGCAGAAAGTTCCATGAGGAGCCAAGAAATATGTATATTCCTTTGCATTTGGGTAGAAGCTTCTGTAGATATCTATTAAATCCACTTGCATCATAACCTCTTTTAGATTCCTTATTTCTCTGTTGAATCTCTGTCTGATTGACCTATCAAGGGTTGAAAGTGGGGTATTGAAGTCTCCCACTATTAGGGTGTAACAATTCACGTGGGCTTCGAGCTTTAGCAGTGTTTCTTTTACATAAGTAGGTGCCCTTATATTAGGGGCATAAATATTCAGGATTGAAATCTTCTCTTGACCAATTTTTCCTGTGATGAATAAATAATGCCCATCGTGGTCCCTTTTAATTGCTTTTAGCTTAAAGTCTACTTTGTTAGATATTAGGATTGCAACCCCCACTTGTTTCTTAGGACAATTTGACTGGAAAATCTTTCCCCAACCCTTTACTCTAAGCTCGTGTTTGTCTTTGCAGTTGAGGTGTGTTTCTTGTAGGCAACAGAAGGATGGCTTCTGTTGTTGTATCCATCTGGTTAGTGTGTGATGTTTTATAGGAGAGTGGAGTCCATTGATATTATCAGATATTAGTGATGATTGATTGATATTTCCTGCCATTTTTTGGTGGTAACTTGTTTGTATTTCCTTTCTCTGGAGTATTCTTCTGTGGAAATATTGATTGTTTGTGGTTTCATGGGTGTATCTGGGGTCTTAGGTTGGTGTTTTCCCTCTAATACTCTCTGTACCACTGGATTGGTAGATAGATATTTTTTCAGTCTGACTTTGTCATGAAATATCTAGTTTACTCCATCTATGGTGATTGATAATTTTGCAGGCTATAGTATTGTATTTGACAGCCATGCTCTTTTAGTGTCTGTATAACTTCTGACCAAGCCCTTCTAGCTTTAATTGTTTCCATTGAATAATCAGGTGTTGTTCTGATGGGTATGCCTTTATATGTAAGTTGGCCCGTTTCTTTTGCAGCTCTTAAAATTTTTCTTTGTTCTGTATGTTTTGTGGCTTGATTATAATGTGTTGCACTGACTTTTTTGGGGGTCATATCTATTTGGTGTTCTGTAAGCTTCTTGTATCTTTATAGGCATTTCCTTCTTCAGGTTAGGGAAGTTTTCTTCTATGACTTTATTCAAAACATTATCTGTGCCTTTGAGCTGGTATCTTCTCTTTCTTGTATTCCTATTTTTCTTAAGTTAGGTCTTTCATGGTGTCCCTGATTTCCTGAACATTTTGATTTATGGCTTTTTTGATGTTAGTATTTTCTTTGACTGATATATCTATTTGAGCTACTGAGTCTTCCACTTCAGAGATTCTATCTTCCATCTCTTGAACTCTGTTTGTTATGCTTGTATCTGTGGTTCCAGCTTTTTTCTTCAGATTTCCTATTTCCATCTTTGCCTCATTTTGTGCCTTTTTTATTGCTTCTATTTCAGCTTTTAGTTCCTGCCATGTTTCTTTCATTTTTTTGCTTTACTTTTTCTTGGTTTTCTTTCATAGATTTGTTCATCTCTTCCAATTTTTTGTTTGTATTTTCTTCTATTTCTTTAAGGCAATTTTTCATATCTTCTTTGAGAGCTTTGATGATCATCATAAAGGAATTTTTGGTGTTCTTTCCTTCTGTTTTCTTTTCATTGCTCAGTTCAGGTCTTGTCGTTGTAGGACCACCACTTCTGGAGTTACCTTGTTGTTCTTTATATTATTATATATATTTTTGCACTGACATCTGCCCATGGCTTCAGTGGTTCATGATTAGGTGGCTCCTGGTCAGTTGTGTCACACAGGCTTGTGTGTCTCCTGTCACCTCTGAACAAAAGATCTGCTCAATCTCTACCTCGGCTCTGGGCAAGGGACTGAATTTCAAGTCTTTAATCCTTCTCTGTTTGAGCAGTTGGAGGCTGGGTGTCTGTGCAAATTCCCTCAGCAGCAGCTCGGGGGACCGTGGTACTCAAAGTTTATCTCTGTCTGCTACAGTGTGTGTAGGGACACGCTCCACAGACAGCACCTCGAGTATAGATTTTCAAAGAATGACCTGATAATTCTCTGGATTTCCTGGGGGTCTGTTGTTATGTCCCCCTTTTCATTTCTAATTTTGTTGGTTTAGATATTCTCTCTCTGGTTTTTAGTTAGTTTGGATAAGGGTTTAATATATCTTGTTAACTTTCTCAAAGAACAAATTCTTTGATTCTTTGATCTTTTGTTTTGTTTCTTTTGCTTTGTTTGTGTTGATTTCAGTTTTAAGTTTGGTTATTTTCTGTTATCTACTTCTTCTAGGTGAGTTTGCTTCTAATTGTTTGAAGGCTTTCAGCTCTGCTGTTAGTTCTCTATTGTGGGATTTCTCTGTTTTTCATAAGTGTCTAGTGCTATGAATTTTCCTCTTAAGACTGCTTTTATGTGTCCCACAAGTTTGGGTATGTTGTGTATTCATTTTTGTTAATTTCTAGGAAGTCTTTGATATCTTTCTTAATTTTGTCCCTAACCCCAATGTTGTTTAGTTGAGCGATGTTTAGTTTCTATGAGTTGGTAGGTCTTCTGTGATTTTTGATGTTATTGAACTCTAACTTTTAGGCCCTGGTGGTCTGATATGATAAAGGTGATTGTTTCAATTTTTTATATCTATTGATATTTGCTTTATGACTAATTATGTGGTCAATTTTAGAAAAAATTTCACATGGTACTGAGAAATAAGTATATTCTTTTGCATTAGGGTAGAAGCTTCTATAAATATCTATTAAATTCATTTGCATCATAATCTCTGTTAAATTTTTTATTTCTCTGTTGAATCTCTGTCTGGTTGACCTATGCAAGGGTGAAAGTTGGGTATTGAAGTCTCCCACTATGAGGTTCTGAGAGTTGATGTGGGATTTGATCTTTAGTAGTTTTTATTTTACATATATAAGTGCCTTTATGTTAGGGGCATAAATATTGAGGATTGAAATCTCATATTGGTCAATTTTTCCTAAGATGAATAATTAATATCCATCCTATTCTCTCTTAATTGATTTTACTTGGAAGTCTACTTTGTTCAATATTAGGATGGCAAAACCACCTTGTTTCTTAGGTCCATTTGTTTGAAAATTCTTTACCCAACCATTTATTCTGAGTCTGTGTCTGTCTTTAAGGTTGAGGTGTGTTTCTTGTATGCAGCAAAGGATAGCTTCTGTTTTGGTATCCATCACGTTAGTGTGTGTCTTTTTATAGGTGAATTGAGTCCATTGATATAAAGGGATATTAGTTACCACTGATTGATTTTTCCTGTTATTTTTGGTGGTAGTGTATATGTATTTCCTTTCTCTGGGCTTTTCTTCTGTGGGATTATAGATTGTTTGTGGTTTCTTGGGTATATCTGGGATCCTTATATTGGAGTTTCCCCTCTAATGCTTTCTGGAGGGCTGGATTTGTAGATAGGTATTGTTTAAGTCTGACTTCTTCATGAAATATCTCATTTACTCCATTTATGATAATTGATAGTTTTGCTGTGTATATTAGTCTAGGTTGGCAACCATGCTCTTTTAGCATCTGTATAACTTCTGACCAAGACTTTCTTGTTTCTATTGTTTCCTTTGAATAGTCAGGTATGATTCTGATGGGTCTGCCTTTATAAACAAGTTGGCACTTTTCTTTTGCAGCTCTTAAATTTTTTTCTTTGTTGTGTATGTTTTTTTGGTTTAAGTATTATGTGGCAAGTGGACATTTTTTTAGGGTCAAATCAATTTGGTGTTCTGTAAACTTCCTGTATCTTTACAGGAATTTCCTTCTCTAGGTTGTATAAGTTTTCTTCTATGATTTTATGAATACATTATCTGTGCCTTTGAGCTGGTCTTCTTCGTCTTCTTCTTCTTCTTCTTCTTCTATTCATATTATTATCAGGTTAGGTCTTTTCATCATGTCCCAAATTTCCTGAACATTTTCTGTTATGGCTTTTTAGGTTTTCTTTGACAGCTATATCTATTTCTGCTATAGAGTCTTCCACTCCAGAGATTCTCTCTTCCATCTTTTGAATTCTGTTGGTTATGCTTGTGTCTGTAGTTCCCGCTCTTTTTTTCAGATTTTCCATTTCCACTTTTTCCTCATTTTGTGCCTTTTTTATTGCTTCTATTTCAATTTTTAGTTCCTGGAATGTTTCTTTCATGTTTTGATTTTCCTTCTCTTTGTTTTCTTTCAAGGATTTATTCAACTCTTGCAATTTTTTTGTTTGTATTTACTTCTATTTCTTTAAGGGAATTTTTTATACCCTCTTTGAAGGTTTCAATAATCTTCATAAGGGTGTTTTTGCTGTTGTTTCCTTCTGTTTCCTCTTCTTTGTTCTGTTCAGGTCTTGTAATTATAGAACCACTAGTTCCTTCTCATGTTGCCTTGCTGTTCTTTATAATGTTGTATGTATTCTTGCACTGGTGTCTGCCTATGGCTTCATTGGTTCACAATTAATTAGCTCCTCTCAATTGTGGCTAGAGGGCTTGTGTGTCCTGTCTTCTCTGAGCAAAGGTTATATTTGATCTCTGACTCTGCTCTGGACAAGGGTTTGAGTTTCAAAGGTCTTAGTCCTTGTTTGATGAAGTAGTTCACCCTGAAGTCAAGGCCTGGCCATGTGAGGTCCCTTCTTATAGGAGTCATTTAGGAGGCCCCTCACAGCTAAAGCCTAGGGCCTGTCCTCTGGCAAGAGTCTGAGATCAGACCCAGGGGCATAACCCCAATCCTGGAGAATAATTCTCTTGATGGGTGGCCCAGGACCTGGAATCCTCCCACCTGTGACTCTGCTCTGGACAGGGCAACTGTGTTCTTCTTTATGGATTTGTTTTAAACATAGAAAACCATGTTGGTCAAGAGGTAAAACATTCTTGTGGTATATAGCTGAACATTTATCTAAATAAAGAATTGTGTATATTTAAAAAAAAACAGAAAGAGAAACGTGTGGTTATGGTTCATTTTCAGTATGAGATACACTTGGAGTTCACCCAAGTTACTGAAAAGTAGGAAGCATAGGTTCCCTCTCTCCTCTAGCTGGCAATGGGCACCTACTCATGTCAGAATGCTGAGAATGGGAGAGCTATTGGTTGGTGATCTGCTTTGCTATGCAACTGATTCAGCTAGTAGAAAAGAGGATAGTCTAAAGTATCAAATTATTCATTAAGTAAAGTATTGGTTCTTAAAGTAATAAGGTGAGAAAATTGGGACTGGGGCAAGTCCCAGCCTGTAGGTAATAAGGACAGAGATGTCTCAAGATGCAGGAATGCTAAAAACTATCTTTCACTAAAACAATATATCAGCCTCTTCTCTACTCTGTCATTACTTTCTGTAGATTGGCATAAAATGTCCCATTTTTCACTAGGTGCTTGGATTTGTTATTGTCTTATTTCCCACACTCACTCCATTTAGACAGATTTTTGACAAAGAAGACAAATATACACAAAGGGGATTGGGTAGTTTCTTTAATTACCAAAAATAAAAAAAAAACAAATGATGATGGAAAAACTGGTTGCTTTGATGCAAATGGATGAATTTGGAGTAATATTTCTCAACAGCTGCAAAAATCAATGCAAAATATATTACAGACACAGATGTGAGCCAGAAACTGAAACTACTGGAAGAAAATGTAAATGCTTCCAGGCAGTGGCCTGGTGCAAAATTCATTGGTTATGACTCAAACATGCAGGGGTAAAGCAAGAAATGGACAAATCAGACTGTAAAGCTCCACGTAGTGACTAGCATGAAAAACAGAGAAAAGTAACAGCTCACAAAGAAGAAAGTATTTGTAAAATATACATCTATTAAGAGGTTAATATCCAGAGCATAAGAGGAGATTAATTATACAGCAAAGATCAAGAGATTAAAAGAGAATGAATCTGATTTTAAAATGGCCTAAAAATCTACACAAACATTTCTCAAAACAGAGTATGTGAGAAGCCAGTAAATATATGCGGGAATGTTTAGTTTTGTTATTGACTTATGAAAATACAAAGCAAGACCACACACACACACACACACACACAAACACACACATATGCTTGTACAGACACATTAGAGTAGTTCTTTTTTTTCTTCTTTGTTTATTTTGTATTTATCAAAAAAACAGTAAAATGAATTTAAAATGCTGAAAAGTTAACAATAACTATAAAGAAGATAAAAATCATAAGCATGAGTTATCAAGGGTGATAATGCAAATAAGATTGTTACACATATATTTACTTTGTGTTCAGCTTTCCCTCTGAATTTTTTTTTCATCCCTGTATATCTTTATTCAAGGTCCCTTCCCCCTCCCACCACATCAGGTCATTTTACATCTCCGCAACTCCCCAGCCTCTCCCAGGGCAGGGAGCAGACAGTGCTATGGTCCCACTGACCCAATAATGCTTGGATCAGGCTCCACTCCTGGCCAAATCCAGTTTTGTCCCCCCTCCCTCAAGAGTGAGTCAGGTGTTCCTATAGTTGGAGTGGGGTCTGAAGGGTCAGTCCAGGGTGTTTCTGATCCCAAGATGTTCAGTGGTTGTGGTTTGCCACTTGGGCATGCTTGGCTTTTTTTCTTGTTTGTTTGTTTAGAGACCACTAGTGAGTGAGTACATCCCCTGCTTATCTTTCTGAGATTGTGATACCTCGCTCAGGAGGATATTCTCCAAATCCATCCATTTGCCTGCGAATTTGAGGATATCATTTTTTCTTACTGCTGAGTAGTATTCCATTGTGTAGATGTACCACAGTTTGTTAATCCATTCTTCAGTTGAAGGACATCTAGGTTGTTTCCAGGTTCTTGCTATTACAAATAATGCTGCTATGAACATAGTTGAGCTAATACCTTTGGAGTGTGAATGTGCCTCTTTAGGGTATACACCCAGAAGTGGTA
>PVIH01011339.1:0-69749 GCA_004025045.1 Sigmodon hispidus | reverse complement strand
AATGGATGGATTTGGAGAATATCCTCCTGAGCGAAGTCTCACAAACTCAGAGAGATAAGCAGGGGATGTACTCACTCACTAGTGGTCTCTAAACAAACAAACAAGAAAAAAAAGCCAAACATGCCCAAGCGGCAAACCACAACCACTGAACAGCTTGGGATCAGAAACACCCTGGACTGACCCTTCAAACCCCAGTCCAACTATAGGAACACCTGACTCACTCTTGAGGGAGGGGGGACAGAACTGGATTTGGCCAGAAGTGGAGACTGATCTAAGCATTATTGGGTCAGTGAGACCATAGGACTGTCTGCTCCCTGCCCAGGAGGGGATGGGGAGTTGCAGAGAAGAAAAATGACCAGATGTGTTGGGAGGGGGAAGAGACCTTGAATAAGGATATATAGGGAAAGCGGAACACAAAGAAAATATATGTGTAGCAATCTTATTTGTATTTCTACCCTTAATAAGCCATGCTTATGATTCTTATCCTCTGTATAGTTATTGTAACTCTTCCTCATTTTAAATTCTTTTTACTGTTTTTATTTTGATAAATACAAAATAAAGAAGGGGAAAAAAAGTAATTGATGGATGAACAAATTTGAAATAGTCCTTGAAGATTAAACCACTTTTAAATTCAGTTTGCTTTTTTTTAACATATAGAATTAAAACAATTTGTT
Source organism: Sigmodon hispidus (assembly GCA_004025045.1). Lineage (NCBI taxonomy): Eukaryota > Metazoa > Chordata > Mammalia > Rodentia > Cricetidae > Sigmodon > Sigmodon hispidus. The sequence continues at coordinate 69,075 of PVIH01011339.1, read as the reverse complement.
AAAGTGTATTTTTTACTTTATCTGATTTTTGCTCCTTGTCTAATGTTTGAATTTTAGATTGTGATGCTACATAATTTTTCTTTTCTGACTGTCAGAAATTGAGTAATGCTTTTACAACAACATAATAAATTAGAAATTATATATTACTCTCCCTAAAATATAGGAATAATTATGTTATAAATTATTAAATTTATTTATGGCATATTATTTTGGATAATATATTGATTTTTATGTGCTTATTCATCTTATGTTGTTTCTGTTTCAAAAGTTCCCTCTTTGAGAGCTAAAATTTAGTTATTAAATTTGAAAAATATTTACCTCTGTTATTTAAATTTTAATGAAGTGAACTGAGGAATCTAAGATTAAGTAATTTTAGTGAAAACTTTGGTGACATAATTAATATTTTCTTGGGTTAATTTTGCTTGTGCTCTATGTGGTGACAGTCTGCTCATCTCTCCCTGCTCTGTGCTCTTTCAGACCTGAGATTTCCTCTGCTGAGTGCCTACAAATTTTCCCATCGTATGTGTGATGAAGAATTCTTTAAAAGTTACTTTCGATTTTACTCAATCAAAATTGAGCATTTTCATCTTAAATTTTATGTTTCATATTTTAAAACATATGTTCTCCACATAAACTTAAGATTAAGTAGTTTTTCCCTGTCTTGATGTTGGGGTAAGGAAAGCAGATCTGCCGGGTGTGGATGGAACCTTGGGACCTCCTGCCCTTGCTGGGGAGAAGATAAAGTGATGGGGAGAAGAAAGAGTGACTGGAAGGGGTGGGAGAGGGAAGGGAGTTTGAACAAGGAGATACACGGATAAAAAAATGAGACTTTATTCATAATAAAAAATAATTTAGTGATGGCCTCACCTGTATTGGGAATCAGAATCATGGCACATAAAAAAAAAAAAAAAAAAGATTAGTTTCTTCCCGTGTTTCACTGTTCATTCTCTCTCTGGTTCCTCATAAAACTATAGTTAGGGGAGCAAATTCTATAAATTCTAGTTGTACTAATCTCTCTTTCCACTTTTCCTTCTCTTCACTCTGAGAGATTGCGTTTGTTTTATGTACCAGATCAGTATATGATATACAGCTAAGCCTGTTCTGTTACTTAACCTGATTTATACGTAAGTGCAGCAACAGCAACAGCAGAATCCCGAGTAATATATTCCCATCATTCCTTGTAAGTTACCTCCTTCTGTGATCACCTGTCAATCACAGCATAGGATTCCCTATTTCTACTTTATTTTCCATCTACACTGTCTTGTCATATTGTGCACTTTATCACATCGTATCCATTCTATAGGTTCTTTATTCTTTCAGTTCCACACATTTGATTTTTATTTAATATCTTCTTTCTGCATATAGATTAATTGCACCAACTTCTGAGACATAATTTTTCTTGTTTATATCTATGTGGATTTTGATTTCTTGTTTTGTTTTGCTTTATCAATAACTAGCTTTCTGATAGTGTTCAATTCCACCAGTTTTGCTATAGAAAGGTGCACTGTAGAAACTTTTCTTTAAAAATCATTAATTTTATTTAAGTATTTTTGTCTGTGAGTGTATATACATGTGGGCAATTGCCTGAGGAGGCGTGAAGCAACCACCAGGTCTTTTAGAGTTGGAATTAAAGAAGATTGTGAGCTGATCAACATGGGTCTGCTGAAGTAGAATATACTTTTAAGTGCTGAGCTATCTCTCCAGCTCCAGATCATTGCACTTAGATGTCACATTATCATTGTCTAAAATTTGAAAAATTGTTACATACAACCACATGATTTCCTGATTAAGTAGATTTCAATAAATATTAGCCACATACTTTCATATTTAACTTACTTATATTGAAGAAAGAAAATATAAAAAGAAATTACAATTTAGTGTGTCTAAAATATGAGGAAATTTGAAAATATTGAAATAGTTTTGGTTAAATATATGCTTTTGGCAAAAGGCTTTATGAAAAATAGATTTCAGTCTGTATCTGTGACACAGAAAACCCTGCTTGACAGTGAAATAAAGCAAAAATCTATTGAACTATTAAATATATGCATATATATTTCAATATTTTTCCTAAGTTCTATCTGTACAGTTTAATGGTATCTTGTAGGCATTTCAACTGTCGATAATTATTGAATGACTAGCAACAGCAAGTTATAAATCAGTAAGAGATTGGCAAACCTTCTGGTTTGATTCATGTCAGGATGAGAAAACACCAAGACTAAAGCAACTTAGTGGTAGAAAGTGTTCTCCCAACTCACAGTTCCATGCTATAGATCATCATTGAATGCAAACAAGATAGAAGTCCCCCAAAACTACTCATATCTCACCAACAGTCAAGCACAGAAAGAAGTAACTCCTCAGACTGCATCCTTGATTGCTTTTAAACTACCCATCTCTATTTTTTCAACAGTTTAAGAATCAGATAAGGAATTGATGCCATAGAGAGACTTGGTCTTCCCATCTCAAAAATAGTCAAGATGGTTCATTATGGAAATATAGGCCAACTTGGTCTAGGTAATTTGTCCTCTGGGACTTTCTTACCAGATAATTCTAGATTGTATCTAGTTGGAAGTTAAACTACACAGCACTGCACAAATGGACACTGCAAGGCCCATATCATGAGTATAAACTAAAATTTAGATATATATATATAAGCTTTTCTGGTGAGAGCTCATGAATGTTGGGTCATGTAAGAAGAGGTTTCTGGCCCATCCTAGTCCCAGTCTCCTGGGCACTTAGCTCCATTGTAGCTCCATTGTCACTTAGCACTATCAATCACACAAAGGCTTATATTATTTTTTTGTGCTTGATCTATGGATCTGGCATATTTCTAGCTAGCTCTTGCATGTTAGTTCAATCCATTTCCATTAATCTGTCTTGCTACATGGCCTGTGCCTTATTTGTGTTACTTTTAGATGTTGATTCTTGGGTAGCTGGATGGTGTCTCTGACTCTGCCTTCCTTCCCCTACCTATGCTCCAGTTTCCCCACCTATTTCTAAGATGCCTGCCATAGGCCCAAATAGTTTTGTTATTAACAGTATATAGAAAGACATTCCACATCATTTTCCCTTTTTTTGTCTAATCAAAAAGGAAGGTTTCAGTTTCAACATAGCAAAATTACATATAACAAAACAGCTATCAAGCAAGAATTATAATATCTAGTTTATTTGTAGTTTTCAAAATTAAAGAAAATATTCTATCATCTACCTTATCCTTGTGAGTCTAAAGTTTCATATCTAATATACCTTTTATAATAACTAAAGAAAATTATACTTATAACTATCTAATCTTCAATTACATCAAAGATCACAGAAGGATATAATATTACCCGAGTAAAAACGAAGTGCAAGGAACTTCCAAAATCTACAAATGACAGAGATGACATCTGGATGCCTGAACAGTCATCCAAAGTTACTTTGTAATGGTAGAAATCCATCTTTAGCTTACAGGCCCAGAGTCTCTGGCATACCTTTCAGTGAAAAAGGAAATATGGGACTGCTCTGACAATTTTTGCATAGTTTGTCAGTTGCTTCTCCTTGTGTCCTGAAGAATGTCTGACAGTTTTCTCTGCATATCAGGGATCTGAAGGACCATCTTAGCCTTTTCTCCCAAAGTTCTGAGATCAATTTCCTATGGGTCCTGCATGTCCAGTTTATACAGCATACTGTCAAGCAGTCAGTACAAGAACAGTTTCTTGTCCATTGCCTAACCTATCTGTTTCCACAAAGAAAGAAAATTCCATATGGATTTTCTTTGATGCCCATCATTGTTTTGAAGTAGATTGGTGCTGTCAGGAGCAGATCTGCCTCACTGTCTAGAAAAGTCTACGTTCTTAAAATATTTTAGATGTCGTATTCTATAGGTCTTTAAAGTGTTTGAAGATTACCTATCTAATAGAAATATATGTTAGTACCCCTCAAAAACCTAAATAACATGACTATAAGTTTGGTTATCAAAGATGACTATTAATCTGCATTCTTAATTATACATTACAATTTTAAATGAATTGCATAGATAATATCTTAAACAAGAGTAGTGTAACAAAATTGACCTTAAATTTCTATCATAAAACCAAAATCCATACTATTATAAAATATTTTTAGATTAACAACTCTTGTTTAGATTAAAGTAAACTCAAAAATCTATCTTTTAAAATAATTTCTATATCATATCCCTCTTTTTCTTAGAAAAAGATTGACTATTACTATTAATCATTTATAATGAAAAAAACATTTTTAAACAGTATTTTGGGAATTTGGATGTAGTTTTACATTACTACTTTCTGCTGATTGAGGGGTGATGGTAATTTTACAAAGGTCCTGAGCCTGGATCACCTTAGTAGGTAGCCCTGAATATGATGTGGCCATCTCTTCCCATCAAAGGCTTTTTTCAGGGGGTCTTTGTTGATCAAACCTTATTAGCCTTAAAGCCATCCACAGGTTCATATCTTCTGAAACAAAAGCAGAATTTCTTTTCCAAAGCAACATATTCTTAGACCCAAATTTCAAAGTCAAGATACTTCTAAAATACATATGTTTGTTTAACTTAGCAGCCTTTGCAATCAAATGTCTTTCTGCACTTATTAACAGTTAAAAAATTTTAAAAAACACAAAAATAACCATAATTGAGATGTATATTTTTCATCTTTACATGGCTTATTATATTTTTATTTCTATTTCTCTTTTTTAGGAACTTGCTATATCCTCTTTCTTTTCTCTCCCAGACTACATATTCTTTTCCACATACATTGTAACCCATTTAGAGGTTTTCTCCATCTGAATCTATTTTATTGCATATCCTTAATCATTTTCCAACTAGAAGAGCTTTTAAAATGCTAGACTGTAAAGCATGGCTTTGACTACTGACTCTGCCCCACTAGGCTTTTCAACATGGTGGTACCAGAGCCACACATATCTTCTCAATTCTTAGAAGCAGTATTAAATATTGTGGAGCTATTTACCATCACTACTCTGGGAAATTTTAGGTTCCACACTGCCATTAAGTAGAGCACCATCACCTGCTGCTCATTCAACTTAAGTGTTTGGTAAGCAGGGCCTCTTAAAGATCCACATGGTTTTTTGCCTCTTTTAAAGGAGCCATGCATCTGCTTGCCACCAGCAAACAGAGAAATCCCAGAAAATGCTGCTGCCAAGAAACCATCTTTAACTCTGTTTCCTTTTTGTTCAATATAAACAGAAACCTTCAATTCATCATCTGCAACTTATTGTTTACACTAAGTCTTCTGTGAGACTTTGGGAACCAGCCTTGTTGCTCACCTACTTCTAAGATGTCTGCCAAAGACCGAGACAGTTCCTTCATTAACAGTATACAGAAACACATCCCATCCATATCAGGGTCACTAAAGAGCAACACTAAAGAAGACTATCTCAAGATAAGAAGATCCTTGTTTAACTCCTGTTTAGCAAAGACACCTGATGAACAAAACAGTAGGAAGTAAAACAACTTAAGAAAAAACTCAAAGAAATCCTTAAGTTGTAGAAGAGCTGTCTTTTAGTGCTGTGAATAATATTGGTTTGGGCTGTAGATAATGTATGCTTTTATATTAGAGAAATCATCATTCCAGAATTGACTTGTTGTCATAGTTGTCTTGCTGTTGAAGTACTTACTTGTGTAGTGACATTTATTTAAGAGTGGTTTCCCAAATACTTGTAGAATAGTTACAATGAGGAAAGTGTTGAATGGTTTTATGAGCCAGTTCTCTTATTACAAAGCTCCAACCAGACTTCAGCCTTATAGTTTATCCACACGGGAATCCAATTATGGCCTCATGAAACAGCTCGGTGCCCCTATTATGACTTAAATATAATTATGTTTAAAGACCTTGTTGATTCCATTTAGTAGAATTCGTTTTTCATCTTATATCACCCTAGCAGTGCCTTCTAATAACCTTGATGATATTTTGATGTGTGCCCAATTATATTTTCAAGATGAAAAGCAATGCTTTTTAATGTCAAGTTTCCAGTAGGCAAATATGTCTATAGTCTTTCTTGATTTAATGTTATAACTCACACTCTCTCTTTTTCCCCCCAGAGATAATTTGCTTAAACTTAGTAAAAGTTAATTATTTTTTCATTCTAACTAACATATTGTGAAAATAAAAGAAAATTTTACCTTGCATAGTCATTATCCTTAAACAAACTTTAGTAGTGCCCATCTGGGTTTCAATGATAATCATTAAATATCATATATGCAAACAAATTATTATACATGAATAAATCTAAATTCAACTTTTTAAAGACTTGTTAGTATTCTCAATTTCATTCAATATACCAAAAATTAGTATCCCATTTTTTAATTGGAAAACTTGTTCTAAAAACATAGGTTTTAGTGATTTATGTGAGAATTAGATGACCTCTCTATTGAATTAATTATTTGTCTTGTATGCCTCACTCAGTTCTTAGATTTTATCTGATATATATAAAACAACTCATAAAATAAAGATGGTTGATAAAAGAAATGAGAAAGGAAATCTGGTCAAAGATATTTTTGTAGCAATTAAGGATCCTGAGCTACACAACAGGGACAAATTATCATTTTCATAGAACAAATTTTGACATTTAGATAAGAAAATGGATAATTTGAGGCTAAGTCAAAATTCATAGCTCAGTATGAAGATAATTGCATGGTCTCCAGTTTTCTCTGACTAATTTGTTTAAAATGCAATTGGTAAGAGCCACAGTATTTGGTTTTCTGTCAAATATTGCTTTCAGTTTTATATAATTGTTTTATTTATGTAATTACTTCATCGCATTATAGCAAGAGCCATGGATGGTATGAATGGCTCTCATGCTTTCCTCCTGTAAGGTGTAAATAATTTCCTGGGTATTAGGAAAGTGTCCATCCTCAAGTGGACAATCATAACTCTAACTCATAGGACTCAGATTTTGTTTTTTCCCCAAGACACTGCATTTTACTAAAGTTTATAAAATAAAACAACTTATAATTGCTTTTTTCCTTTCCAATAAATGAATTAAAAATTTTAAAATGCTGTTTTTCTTCATATAGGAATCTGTAAATTATGTAGGAATAAATCTTTTTTTAAAAAAAAGACTGCATCTTTAAAATCATCCTGACATACTAAATGATGAGCCAGTTTGATTCTGGCAAGCACAAGAAGAGATATTTTTTTTAATCAAAACAGGTTATGCTCTGCAGGCACATTGTATTCTAGAGTGTTTTACTGTCTATTGGATTTAGTGTTATTCATTAATTATTTTTAAATTTTATATTGGTTAGAAGACAGTATGTTTAGAAAGAAGACTAATGTGGACTTGGCCTTCAAAAGAATTCCATAAAGGAGTTGAAATCACACGGTCAATATGTAACTAATACACAAAGTATCAAACCTCTTCCTGTTTTATTCTTGCCACAACAAATTTTACTCAATTACCTGGTGAATCTTACTTAGTGTAAGTTTTCCTTCTAAACCAATGAAGAAGAATGCCTTTCTAGGACAAACTTTTAAAGGGAGCTTTAATCAGCCACTTCCTAATTGAGGGAGATCTTATAGAGGAAAGATTCCCAGACTAAAGATAATGAAAGAAAAAAATCAAAATAAAAAATTGAAAACTAGTTTTCTTACTTTATCATCATGTGGGAACTTTGTTAACCAACTTCACAAGATTTTTAGAAAGTATTTTTTACCCTAAACAAATAAAACCAAAATGGAACCTGCATAGTTCATATTACTCATTCCTCTTTAGACCCAGTACTACTAAGGTTCTGAACATTTATGTGTTAATATTTTCCTAGTCCCTACAAAAATGATGTCAGAGAACTTTACAGGAATCATTTCCATCTACCTCATAGGGGTGTTGTGAAAATATCTATTAACATTTATGGAGTTCTGTGAATTCCTCAAAAGAAAGATACTACCTAAGAACAAAACAAATACTTTTAAAAGCAACATTTGAATAATTTAGCTATAAATAAATCAAAAACACATGCATTGAATTTATGCTAACACAGCCTGGAATTAAGCATTGAAGTTCTTAGGTAATCCTGCTTTAGGTTTTATAAACTGGAAATACTTTAAACAAGGTTGATATATTCCATCTTTACCAGTCTTTGACAGTATAAGTAAATATTATATATAGAAATTCAAAAGGATTACTGGAGAACTATTTATATTTCTAATACTGATCTCACAAATTCTCGGGAGAAACTCATGTTGTTAACAAGATTTACTTCAAATCAAAATTAATTATTGGTTTCATTAAAGACTAATTGCATGTGATATTTTTCATTTTCTATTCACTCAAATAATATGTGAGTACAGATAATTTCAGACTTTATTACACCTATTAGAATACAACAAATATTTATTGAAAATTTTCTTTGGAGTATAAAATGCTGAAATAAGAAATTAGGCATTGGCTCAAATATCAGTAAAGTTAACCTCCAGTCTTGGACCCTCAAATTTGACATTTTCTGAGCCACAGAAGGCTGAGGACATAAACAATACAGTCATTAAAAAGTTGTACCACAAGCTGCCATTAATGAACCTTATATGGAGACCAAATTGATGCTATTAGGTCATTAGACATTTTCATTTAAAATTACTTTTGTTCTTAAGGGAACATTTTCCAGTCTAAAAAGAAAAGATAAGTGCTCTGTACTGCCTATTATTTCCTTTAATACCACTGAAAAGTATTTGCCTGTAGTTGAGAAGCACAACTATAGGAAAATTAAGATTGCTGCTCTGAATTGAAAGCCACGTTGAATTCCAATTAATGTTTGCTAGTTCACTGCACCTTTGTTGTGGAGTGTTATTTATTGCTCAGGTGGTTAGATTATCAAATGTGGTGGTTTGTCTTTGAAAGTATTTCTCACATGTAATTCTCTATAATGAATTATATTTAGAGCTGTGGGTGAAGGTGGCAATAGAAAATCATCAAGAACTAGTCAAGTTCTAAGTCCTAAGCTTCACCCCTATTAAATCTCAGAGGCTGTCAGAAGGCAACATCAGCTCCTGGGGTTTTGAGGGCCTTCTTGAAGATGAAACAGCCATCAGGAGACAAGTGTTCAAACTCTTTGCTCTAAGTTGTCACCTGGCCACCCCAACTCCTCTTTCCATCAGAATGGTCCCTCTAATGGCTTTTCATGGTAATGAGCTCAGTTAAAAGAGTCTCTGGAAGCTATTACTTTGCTAGTAGCTGGAAGAACTCTTAAGTGTTAGGTGTCATTCATTCACTTTGTAGCACAAAGAACCCACTTCCATATGTTCACTGATTGAACTGTTGAAAACTAGGAATGATTTAACTTCAACCTTAACAGGGAGAGAGACATTTGTATGCAGTTTCTCCAAATTTTAGATTTGTTGATTTTATCACCTTTGTAATAAGGTTGCTTATTTTTTTCATTCAGTATTAGAAACAATAGAAAGGGACAAGAAAAGTGATTAAAAAATAAAAATTAATTATAATAAAATAGATACAGGAAAGCAGTAAGAATGTATGTGGGTCCATAGAACAGGGAAAACAAAAAACAAAAACATGCCAGCTAAAATTCTGGTGTTTTTACAGAGTCTAAATGAATGCTTATTCTAGTATACCTACAAGATGTAAAGAAAAAAATCAGGATGGATGAAAACTTCAATGACACAGCAGACTGTTGTGACCTGATAGAGATTTTGGGGCAAATGGTGAATAAATGTGTAAAAGTAAACAGGCTAGTCTTATAAAATCAATTCTATTATTTGTGTGGACACCTCCATATAGAAGCTGGGTTAATATTATCCTCCAGATATATCAACAAAGAACCTCACTCCAAACTAAATAAAAATTAGAAGGCAAGTTCCAAAGTATTTCTGCATTTCTGATGATCACTATCAAGAACATGTAGTTTGAGGTAGTGTTTCCTGTAGCTCTGACTTTACTTTTTTAGTCCAAATGATGTCAGGTCTAATATAACCAGACGAGATGACACTCATAATACTTGGTTTGAACTCTGTAGTTCAGAACAAATGACTGTTCTAAAATGAAAATAAAATCATTCAAGAGTTACCTTAGAAATAATAATTATGAATAAGCCATAAACTTTTATAATTTTTCTCACATCAATGACAATGTTTTCGTATAGAAGCACAAGAAAGGTTTTCTGCAGATTCTTTGTTTTGCTATTTTAAGATCATAGTCCTTGGTGAAATGTGAGGTTTTCTGTACTTGCTTTGGATGTAGCTTCTCACAAAGGCCAAGGAGACATTCTAAATTCTTTTGTGTGTGTGATATATTTTTGTTCCCATCAGTGACCTCTTAGTTGAGAAGAGAGAGGAAGGAAAACAGAAAATGGGTTTTTTTCTCTGATGACAAGTCAGTTTAAGAGAAACCTCTGATCAATGAGCATGCTCTGTAAAGGCAAGTGGTTTCTGGTTTCTTTTATGGAAAAAGAAAATAATGCTAATATGTTGTTGATAGCTTGTAGTCTTTTGAAAGTGTAGGTACATGTTCTCAATCAGACTTCAGAAAGGTTAGCTTAATTTTGCATAAGGACTTCATTTGTGGTGTATAAAAATATCTCCAGTTAAGTTTACGGCTAGGAGAGAGGAAGTAAAATGCAAATGTAATGTTTTATTTGAAAAAAAAATTTAAAAAGACATGTTAATAAACCTTGTCTTAGTAGGCAAACATTAATTTTCTTAAATGGCCAGGCATTTAAGAATGTATACGACATTGTTAATGTCTTTATTGGATCAACAGAGGAACTGATGTTGAAATTATGGTGAGTGAAGTTTAAGCCTCTCTTGACTTAAGAAGTCACACTACAAAATACATTCAAGTATAAATCACTTGCAAGGTATAAAATACTAAGAATAATTATAATTCATGTTTCACCAAAATTTTTCAGTTATTTGTCAGAGTCAATATAACACTAGGTGTACAAAGATATCAACTAATGTTCTGTTTCAGTGACATGTTTGTAGAGCTGAAATTTGATGAATCTGGCTACGCTAATGATTTCCAGCATCTCTTTTGGAGCATGGAAATGAGCTCATTCTGCCCTTTGGTCATAGTACTTTACAAGCAGCTAACTGAATAACAGGAATAATTAGCTTTAGTATAGTTCTCATCAAAGTATCTTAAAGTGCTTTTACAAAGAATGAAAATGTACAGGTTTCAGTAATGCATAGGCTCTGCTGTTACTCACATGGGTGAAGTGAAGCAAGAAGAGCCTGAGTAATTCTCCCCAGATATATGCAAATACAAGTCAAAGATTCATGAGTTAATTGTAGGAATCCTGGCTCCGACTTCATTGATCCAAAGCTGGACCTCATATTTATTAGAGAGACATATTTGTCTTTCAGAGATAACCAGAGGCATGTATGTCTTACAGCTCTACCTCAGCTTTATAATGAATAATAAAAAAAAGATTTGCTAGGGAATGAGAAAGTTGAACACATGGATGTACAATGCAGCCGGCCATTTTTAAAAAATACATTAGGCAGAAATAATATTCTTTACATCTATGTCTCTTTTTCTTGGCTTATTTTTGATCTTCTTTGTTTAGAAAAAAATTTGCCCACTGGTGAACAAAAGAGTAAGCATTTTTTCCCATTCAAAAATTTAATATTAATTTTTATTTTTATTTTTTTGCCTAGAAGTATAAACATTGAATAATTATTAAATAAAAAAGAAAAATTCTAAACTTTTCTATTTGTCCTTCTCTCACAGAATAGGAGTAGAAGGAATAATTGAACAATTACTCCCTTTAGAGAGAAATAGAAAGGAAGACCTTCACATTAATACATGTCTTCTTAGTAGGAGACACAGACATACACTTGTATACTCACAAAGAAAGAAAGAAACAGACATACAGATGGAAAGACACAGTGAAATAGAGACAAACAGAAACAGAGAGAGACAAAGAGAAAATATTTTTTTCTGATTGTTTTCATAGAAATTATTTTTTCAATTTTTTTACTAATGCAAATATATTATTTGCATAGCGTTCTTTACTTAGGAGATTAATAATCATCCTTTGTAGTAATCAGTTTTATTAAGTCTACAAGACTTTAAAGATCAATAACATTTGTTTTCTTGGAGCAGTCTGGATATTAAGTCTAAATAATATCTCATGCTGTGCTTAACATCTGTTGGGTAAATTCTTAAAACTCAATGGGAGTGCTGGCCCTTTAAATTTTTTTGGATTATTTTTGTTTGGAGACAACAATGAACATACTACATTGACTAAGATAAAATTTCTTTCTTTTTTCTCACAGTTAATCATTTTAATATATTTTTATTCTCATAGTAAGTTTATTTATTTCCTTCTTCCCTCCCTCACTTCTCTTCATTTTTATATTTTTCTTTCTTCTTTTCATGGTGAGCTCAACGTTCATTGGATCCTTATTCCAGGGTATGAGTTAGAAAGTGATAAAACAAGACACAGATATGCCCTTTCGTGTTCCATGTGTGCAGTGAACAAATGCATCTAGACATGTGAGTACAGCATAGTTTTAGAAGGGGATTAGATGAGGTCACTGGATAGCAGCCAAAGCACAGCTAGTGAGTCCCAACTAAGAATGAGTAGCTTTGGTAGCATAGGATTTTCAAACTATTGATTAGATTAAAGGTTTGTTTCATAAATTAAATTACAAGAAATTAGATAAAATTCTTCACCATAGGAGAGATGATGATATCTATAAGCACCAGAATATTTGCTGTAAGAACATTCTTTCATGGTGCTTCCAATTAATCATTCATTTATTCTGTATTTCTAGTATTAGCATTAAAGCCTTGATTTAAACTGAGAATGCACATGTGCTGTTATGCTTTAAAATATAAAGGCTGGCAACTTATCTTTTTTTATGCAGCATGTAACAGGCATCTGTTTATTTTAGTTTTTTATTATGACAGTGCAATTTTTTTGAGAAAAAAGGACAGCTTTCAGATAAAAATCTTCACTCTTTTAAAAAAAAATAAAATTATTGAGTTTCAAACAAATTTGAGATTGCTTTTAGTATCTCACTTTTAGTGTACCCAACAATATTCTGATTGATTAGAAAAGAGTTTAACCATGGCAAAAACATGAATCAGTTTAACATTTGTTCTCTTTATTCATCTTAGAAGGAGATAATGAAAATTAGTATAGGGGAGATGTCACTTCTCACTGAAGAATTAATCTGTGAATAGCTACAGACTTTATAATCTACAGCAACATTTAACTATTATTTATGGTTATAATGAAGTTAAACTTTTGGCAGTATTGCAAAGTGCATGGGAAAATACCTACTTATAGCATCTATATATATTTTATAAAAATGATCAAAAGGATTAATCTTCTTAAAAACATGATGGAACTCATCGAAATATTATTAACTAAGATAATCTAATTTATTTTTTAAACCCAGATGAATGCTTTCTTTTAAAATATTTTTCAGGCTATCTCTCCTACCTTATGTCTGTCTGCTGAGAGGACTTTCATACAGAGACATTAAATGATATTCTTTTTTAAAAAATAAAAAAACCTGACAAGTAACAAAAATAAATTTTGCCACTCAATATACCTTCCCAGGCTTAAATGTGTCCCTTGCTGTAGCTCATCTTCATATTAAGTGTCTAGTCTTCTTTGTAACAAATCATTACATGTAACATGGCAATAGCTATGGAGTTTGAGACCACAAGGACTAGCTAAACAAGAACCATAGAGAATTAGATGCACAGAACACAGCTCACAGAGATTAAAAACAAATGCAGAAACTTTCATAAAGTTTCATTAAATTGCAATACATACAGAAAAGCTCCATAAATGCCTCCTCTCATTCTCCCACCTCCCTAGAGTCTTATTCCTCACAGTATGGTAGCCGCCCTGGGTAAATCTGTCTTTTCCTTCCACTGATTGAAACAGAAAACTAAAGCCAACCAAAAATCTGTTTAAGACCCATTATGCTGGTGTATTCTTTACTGAAGAAATGAAACAGATTGAAACACCAGCAAACAGCAAATAGATGTTCTTTGTCTCTTTAGGATTAGGGTCCCAATACTTTAGATCACATTTGTTTGTATGAAAAAGTGAATTACCTGAATTAGCTTAAGAAAAAAAAAGTATATTTTCAAAAAGGATTTAAAATATTAATCTAAATATATTAATATTTTGCTTACATTATTCAAAATCTGAACTGTGTGCTGTTGACAAAAATTACGGACATATGTATGATGGACATGTATATGATGAACATCTGAGTGATGGAATCATTTTAAGTGGTAGCTGATTTAAAATGACTGCAAGTTTGTTTTATAAACATAGAAACAATAAATGTCCATAACAAATAAATTCAATACAATTTTAACGAAATCAGAAAATCCTAAAAAAAATTTAAAAATATGTAAAATGGAAGCAGTCTTGTGGGTAATCTTTTTCCATATTGCTCTGAGACCTCCTGCTAGGTTTCTAGGAGAATGGAAAACAGCAGGGAACTCCCAGCTCCCTGGAGCAGGGATTTCCCTGGAGATCCTCTCGTGTTCCTCTCTATTTTGTAACACCCTTGCTCTTTGCTCTGTCAGTTGCTCAGATCCTGACTTCCATGTGGTGAAACAAAGGGAAAGTGGGCCCTGCTCCCCCTCTTATGTGTGATTGTTTGCTGGTCTTGAGTACGTACTTTTATTGCCAGGTTGTAATGGATGGGAAATAAATTCAACTGAAGGAATCTGAATCGTCAGTTTTGATTGTTTTGGTCAGCCCTGGTCAAGAATTTGAAATATAACTCACAGTGCTGGTAAACTTGAACAACTGTGCTCTGGATTCTGGCAGTCGCTCTGAGTTATCTACAAAAATAGATTCAAGAAGACATGAATAGATAAGCAATGCTGTAGCATGATGAAGTTGGTAGACATGATGACAGAGACTGGCAAGCCCCAAAGTCAGAAAAAGAGGAAATGAAAATCTCAGGAAATTGAAGGTGAAGTTTCAGGGAAGGTCTGATAACTCAAAAACTAGGATTAGGGGAGGGTACAACTCCAGTTTGAGTCCTGGCAGGCTTAAGCCTCAGAATGTCCTGGGGTTTTGGCTTCATTCAAACACATGAAGTTGGGAGGAAGCATCACCTGAGAATAGCAGGGGTGTTGGCAGAAAATTTTGGAGTAGATGTGAATTTATTTCTTTGTATACATGTATAAAATTCTCACAGATAAGAAAAATATTTTTTAAGATGAAAGACTTAAACAGATCACTACCACTTGACACCCTAAAAGAAATTCTAAGGGTGGTAGTTGAACAGGTGTTCAGGAACCCTTTAGTCCAGTCTTGTTGGCACAGGAAGATGATCTCTACACAGTTTTTCAAGGCTTGATATGGAGTTCCCTCTTAGTCCATCTTTGTGCATGGTTAGTTTCATTACCTTTTCCTACTATTACTTCTCAGAACCCTTCAATCTCTCTGTTCTTGGAAGAATTAGTTTTCTCTGAGTTTATTAAGAAAAAAGAACATCCCAGCTATTCCCTTTCTAACTGCCAGTGCTTCTTGGCAGTAATTTTGTTGCTTTGTTTTCAGACTCCTGAATCTTAGAAGTGAGTAGCTGTTCCTGTCTCAAGTCCATTCCTCACTCTGTGCTTGTTAGTTCTCCAAGTTTTGAATAATATTTACAACACTGATTTTACATGTCATTGTATCCCTAGTATGTAGTCTATCTAGGCATAATGAAAGGCTTTTTAAGTGATTAAATGACATATATGAAGAATATACATTGTGACAAACATTGAGTAAAATTTTAAACTGCCTGTTTATCAGTTCATTTTTAGGAACAAATCCCTGTGTGCTTTCTGTTGCTGGCATTATTTTGCCCTTACCTCCTATTTTTATTCTTTATTGGGTTCTTGTTGTCTTTCTTCTCTCTCTCTCTCTCTCAGAGTCTATTTATCTGTTTGTGTGTTTGTCTATTTCTCTGTATATATCTATGTATATATGTACTATATAATTAATCATAGATAATCTTCCCAATATGTAGTCTGACACTAAGATCCTACATACACTTCTAGGTTGTCTATCTCTATGGGAATAATACTCTGTTGATCGCAGTTTATAATTGAAAGACAATCATGTCCTGTATCTGGGACCAGTGTTAAAACTCTTGAGCCATGATTTATTTGTATTTAGAGTATATTTAAGATCCAGCATATAATATATTAATATCACTCCATTTTTAAGCGATTAGAACAGATGAAGATGAATTTTTTTCATGGAGGTAAAGGACAAAATTAGAGAGTCAATATGCACCATTACTTTGAGTTTCACTTTCTGGCTACTTTAAAAAATACAAATACGAAGTAGTAATTACTATGAACTTGCAAACCAGATTCTTTCTCATGTCATTTATAATATTTCTTTGCAGGCATAGAGATTAACTCCAGCTCATTTTAAAGCTTAGCCTAAGTTCAACTATAATTAACATCCAAAAGGATATTAGAAATTCTGCAATTAGAAGAGTGTTTCACTTTCCAATTCTCAAGTAAAAATATATTTAATTTTAATGAAGGGACATTAAAGCCTCTTAGTCAAAAATAAATTTTGTTTCAAACTACTCTGACTCAATAGTTATGTAAATATTAAAAGGGTTAGAATCTGTTAGAAGCTTCTTAAATTTAAAATAATTATCCCTTGCAGCTTAAGGATAGTTGAACCAATTTTAACTGTACATATTCAGTGTAACTCATCACAACTTCTGATAGCTTTCAAAGGTAAAAATACAAAATAGATATGTTACACACAGGAAAGTAAGACCTCCAGTCCTTCATATGCATATAGAAAGATGAATGAATGTACAGTTCTAGAAACTTCACAAGTATCAAACATAGAATCCTAAGCTATATACACAAAGACAATGTCAAAAAACACTTACTAATCAGTTATTGTCTGTAGGCATTTATTTTAGTTCCTGCAGCTTCTGACATTTTTTTGAAGATAGCCAGAGAACTGTGCCCAGATCATTGACAAGCAATTCCTTATAGCAGGAAGCCTTTATCCAGACTCAGGTTCAAGGCACTATCTGTGATGTTGAAGATGGCAAGGTGCAGAAATGGCTGTTCATGGCAGTGTAGTTATAAAGATCCAATGGTCCAAGAGAATGGACTCTAAACTACAAGCTTGAACTTTGGGAGTGTCATTTTCTGCAGTTAGGTTTCACCCCCTCAAAATTCCTGCAGTCTCCAGAAATATTGCCATGAGTTGACAACCACTCAGAGGACATTTTACATATAAACCATGACAGCAACTATCTTTAATCATTGTTCAATATTCCAAGGTTGCTGTCCTGAGATTGTTTGTGACTTAAGTAAAGAGTGGGCAAATAACACGCCATGCATTATAAACAAGCAAGCAAACAAACAAACAAACAAACAAGCACTGAAGTGACATAAGCAAAGTGAGATAGGAGAGAAGAGTAAGTGGTAGCAGGGTTCCCATGCTTCAGAAGGGCCTTGTCAGAGTGTTCTTGTCTTGGGCATTTAGAATTGCCCCTGATACTGTTACTTTTGGAATATCTCTAGTTAAAGAAAGAATTCTAAGGACTACCATGCATGTAAAGACATAGATGTGGTTGGGAAAATTGAGAGTAGAGTCCCTGGGCAGTTAAGCAAGTAGTGAGTGAGTAAAAGGACAGCATAGAAAACAGATTCTATGAGCATGGGGCCACAGCAAAACATGGGGTTTTACTTGTTTATCAATTGTTCGAACTTATTCCTTAAAGAAAAAAAATTGAAAGCACAATTCAATAAATTCTAGTGTTTGGAAGATGGTGAGGGACAAGTAATAAGTGGCAGAAAATTGGAAAGATACTTGAGGGACCAAGCAGAATGTTGCATGTGACTAACTGATTAAGAGATCATGCTTAGGGTTGATTTTTATGGACTTTGCTGATACATGAGATCAGAATGACTAACAGAGAAACTCCATCACAATTGAGGGAGAGATGCTGAACTGAAGATACCACTCTTTGCTCAGACAAAGAATGCTTGGAAATAAAAGTATATCACCTGTACATATCTATCTACTATGGCTGTATATGAACTGCCATCTGTTTGAGATGTGTATGGATACACTAGTTTACCCATTGAGTTGAGACATAGAAGAAGAAGACAGTTTAGTCAATGCAAAGAATATCTTTAAATCCATGGGGATATATAAATTAAACACTTGGAGTTTAAGTGATCTGAGAAAGGAAGAACATTTAAAAAAAAAAAATCTATGAAAAATAGGCTAGAAAACAAGAGTCAAGTCAGAGAGTAGGAATTAAATCTAGGAAACATTTCAAAACGGAACTGAGTAGTACACACTGTCAAGAGATGAGTGACAGTGAGTTGGATTTATTTACTGGCAACTGGCATAAGAGCCATTCCATGGACTTGCTTAATGGTAAATTCATTTTCTGCAGGCACCCTTCTTTCCTAAACTCTCTGAAACTAAAACACTTGGCAGCAGACAGAAGTGTCCCAGATGCATCTATACTTCAGTCCATGGCATTTGAAAAGTTGATTTTTCTTACCTCAACTAGTTAAGCACTGAGTGTCCACTGTACACCAACCCCCCCCCTTACCTGTGATTTGCTGAGTCCCAAATCCAGTGAAATATCCTGGGCCATTAAGTAGCTAACAGCCTAATTACTCCTCATTAAGTTCTAGGTTTGACTTTCGTTGGGGTTGGGAATTTGTGCCTGACTATTTCTGTTACCTCTTGTAGGGGAAAAAATACCTTTAGGTCTAAATAGATAAAAAATGAGTTCCTTATACTTTAGAATTGAAAATTTTAAAGAGCCCATTGAAAAATAATTCACACATTCAATTTCGCTTAGAAGAGTATAAAGAACAAAAGCACGTGCAGTCTGTGTAAGCTGGCAGGAAGCCTTGTCTGGCACTTTCCAAATTGTTTTAGCATCGTTTGGCAAGATTCTATCACAAATTATGGATGATGATAATTTCGCAGTGTGTAGAAGCAGATGGAGAAAATGAATTGACAGAAAGAATGTTTCTCCCTAGAAAACTGATTGGTAATAATAATTATTTTTAGAAAAGGCAAAACCTGTCAAGAATGACCTACTGACCTTTTTTATAGGCATATATATATATATATATATTTGAGTGTGTGTGTGCAGTGTGTGTAAAATATTGATTTAATGGAATAAACTTTTCATATATGCAAAACTGAAAAAAAACTACTCTCCAGTTATAGACACTATAATTTAGGAAAGACTCTGATTTCTGTACAGGAATAATTGTTTATTAAAATATGATTTTTCTAATGAAAATAATTAATTCAATTGACAGTTAACTATAAAAAAGTACATGATGATCATAGCCTAGTTTTTTTTTTCCTTAGAGGTAAAAGTTTCAATAGTTTTATAAGAAATGAGAAATGAGGTCAATTTTCAATCTTCTTTTTTTCTTTTCTTTTTATTGTAACTCATGAGTGATCATTTGAAAGAATTATGAAAACTGTGTAAAGTGGCAACATGTCAGAGGAAATAAATTACAAAATAACCAAAGTTAATTTTATACTAACTGATAATGTTACCTGATGGTTTATCAGAGTATGACTCTAGACTTGTAAAGATGGCTGAAAATTTCAGGTTTTGTCTAGCAATCAGGAAGATGTCAATCCCTAGAAACATTTAAATGATGAGTGGGTGTCATAACCTTCCTGTAAGTCCAACCTCAGGAGTTGAAGAAGGGATCCTTGGACCTGGTTAGGAAGAAATGATCTCTTTTGGTTGGGAGATCCCACCTAAAAGAATATGGAGGAAGAGTGGTAGAGGAGGAGGTTCTCTATATCACCAGGGACCTCCACATGCAACTACACATATGTGAACATACATATATACACACATATAGCTACATATGTGAACATGTATAATGCATACTGTCCATATACATAGACACAAGAAAAAATAAAAATATTCTAAATTATGAGTTCTTCACTCTCAACTTCTGAGTTTAAATTCTGAGAAAATCTATTCAGAAATAAAAGGGTAGATTTGTTTTTTTTCTCTACTACTTTCCCAGTAACACACCCAGAGAGACAAACTTCTCTCTGCCTCCACATCTATTATTGTGTTCCATTTAGTAATGTTTTATATCTCCTATATAGATTAGAGAAATTAGGTGATTCCTAAAAGTGGCCTCTTTATAAATATTAAGTATGATGACTATACTCTTCTGGCAACTCTTACAGGCTTCTCATGGCTTCTCATACAGGATTTGGATGTGCTATTTATTCTGTCTCCTTCTCATCTCCCTCTGGTCTCAATGCACTTGTCCTAGGCATTGTTTTCTACAAATGCTGATCTCCTCATTGTCCTTGAACATGCAGGTCCTACCCTAGTCTCCAGATGTAAACTTGCTGTTCCTATTGTTGGAGCATTCCTCCTGCAGCTGCCTTCAGGACATTCTCCTCCCTAAGGTCTTCTTTCAGCTAAAGTTTCTTGCCATGACTCTGCACTGAAGCTATGTCTCTCATTCTTCCTCCATACACACATTTCCCCCCCCCCAGAGGACTTACTGCCATGTATGTGTTGTAATTATTTACATTGTTTCCTTTGTTGCCACTCATGAGAATGTGAAGCTTATGAGGAGGGCTTCACCTAACAATAACTTTCATTCCTGTGAATTAGAAAATCGCCACTTTGGTATGTATTAGTATTGTGATTGTGATTCTGCTTTGGTTGATGATGAAGACACTCAGCTAAGTTATTAATGTTGTCTTTGAGATGAAGTGTAACTAGCAGCCTCAAAGTCACTGTTTCTACTGCACGAGGTACTTTCAAGCATTAAATAGAACATTAATATGCAGCTACCTAATTCACCATGTGGCAGATAAATAATTGAGGCTCATATAATTTGCAGCTCAATGAAGAATCAATGACTATATGTACATATACATGTATATATGTATAGATAGGTAATAGAAAGACAGACAGACAGAGAAAGAGAGTGAGACAAAGGAGATTTCATTGTTTTCTTCTGCCTTGCTTTTAGGGAAAGAAGCTCTGAATTAATTTCCTGGGCATCCTTCTAAGGACCAAAATATTACTCAAGAACCTATTTGTTCCTAGACACATTCATGCCACTCAGTTTTTGTTTTCAGTCCTGAAATATAATCCTCAGAGAACAAATGGGTACTTTGTCAATGTTATCTCTCAAGAAAAGATTACCACTCCAGGCAAATACAATTTCCTTATCCCAATTTCAAGACTGAGCTAGGTGCTCCTCTGCAGGAGTGGATGCGCCACGCTCACCACCTTGGGACTTCTTGCCCTTTTGGGGAAGGGGATTGGGGGGGATAGGGTGGGGGAAGGCTGAAGGCAGACTGGGAGGGTTTGGGAGGAGGGAAGGAAGGGCAAGCAGGGGGATATATGGGGAAAAAAGGCTTTTTAAAATTAAATAAAATAAATATTTAAAAGAGAGAGAGAGAGTGGAAAAATTATCAGGGCAACATGTAGAGTCACAGCTAATTTGGTAGCCATCATAACGAGATAGACAGAGACATTTTACTTGGAAGCTGTGAATGCTTGCATAAGAAGGCATTAACAGGGTAATTTGGGGGTAATCTGAGTGAAGCAATATAAGGTTAGTTTGGGGAGATAATTTTAGTGGAGCACTGACTTAGTCTGAATTCAGTAGTTTTAGGGAGAGCACAATCATTTCATTTATGCTATTTAGTCTTGTCACCTTTCTAGGATATAGAGTATACCTAGACAGTACATTTCTGGATGTGCCTGCAATGACATTTCCAGAAAAAGATTATGTTGTAGTATGTTTTTCCCGGCCTGTTTGGGTCTGGAGATTTGTGACCTGGCACACGTGTGGTGCCGGTGGTGTGGAGCCTGGTCTGTGTGCTCGCAGCTTTTGGCGACTAGTAAACTCCACCCCTTCTTCCTACCTGGCTGCCTCTGATTCTCCACCCACTTCTACGGTGCCCTACATGGGTCCAAACATTTATTTATATCGTACAAAAAACATTCCACCACAAGATTAGTTAAAGAGTATCATCTAACTCTGAGTGTGGACAGAACCATTTTGTGTGCTTAGATTCTGAGAGAAATATAAAAAGTAGAGAAAGCCATATGCCTAGTGACCCACTGCACCCCCTCCTGCTCCAGGCTGAGCCCCTTCACAGCCATCCCTGTTATCCTATGATGGACTGGATCCTCCAACTAGGATTCCAAATCAAAGCTTGCTTTAATTGTCTTGTGTCAGCTATTTGATCAATCAGATAGGAAAAGTAAGTGACTGAGTGACTGTGTCCTTTTTCAATACATATAAAACATACCATATATATTACATTACACATCATCTTGTAACTCTGCATATCTCCCTAACCAAACTCATGTATTATAAAACAGACATTAAATAAATGTAAATCTAAGATATACAGAAATTATACCAGGAGTTCAAGGTTTCATATTTTTTCTTCAGAGTTAAGCTTATTTTCGTATGACACTTGTTTCCTCTTTGGGTTAAGCTGAAAAATCCCCTGTGGATTTGCTTTTATATTTCTATGGCAATTTATATAAATTCACCATTTGTTATTTGGAAAACTCATGAAATATAGTGAATAAAATTGTTAAGTTCTTTTTATTCTACCACATTTTGCTAACTTAAAGAGGATTTCCTTGATCATAAAATGATCCCACAGAGGTGAGACATAGGTGACTTTCTATTTTATAGTGCAGAATGAGAAATTCAAAAATGATGAACTCTTTTGTTGATAACCTCCAAGCAACCTATACTTTTTTCTGGTATTTTGAAAATGATTAAATTCTTGCTCAAATTGCCACCTAAGTCAATAAATTTAAGACTTCACAAGACTTGGATACAAATACAGGGAGTTTGAAAGACTGAGTATCTCTATGTATCTCTTAGCATGTATGGAACACATGCATGCTTTAGTAAAGAGTGAGATGGAACTCCCAATTTTAAAAATGAGACTTCATGCCTGTCTCCATGTTTATTAGTCAGAATTTGAGGAGATAACTGAAAATTTATTTAGATAGAGTAAGACACATTATCTTTAAAATTCACTGTTATGTTACAAAATGATTGGTTAATGGAAATTCAAAAAAATAACCACTCAGAAACCCAAAATAAAGAAAGCTGTGATGGATTCACCCAAGCAACTTAAAACACTTTGCATCATTTTTTATTTGAATAAATGAAGTTTTAAAGAGCTTTTAGGCTCATAAATTTAATTAGAGATTTCATGTGTTCTCCATAAGCCCTGTTTCCTTTCGTCCCAAAATAGCCTATCTGCATGTGTGATACACTTTGCAAAATGAAACACTCAATTATAGAACTATTTTCTGGGTGCCAATTTAGTCAAGGTTTTACACTGGTAAAGCCATCTTTACTTAACACCTCATAAAAAGAAAATCCAGCCTCTTTGAAAAAAACATGTTCATTGTACACTTGGGTCTATGCTTAAGGCCTCCTACTGTTTGAAGCAGGTTATACAGATTGGTAGAATGCTTTATAGCTCCTTAAGAATGCACGCTATGTATACTTTGAAAATACACTTGCAAATCACAAGACAATATGTCCCATATTTGCAACAAATGCCTAGAAGAAAAATCAGCACATCATAGCTGTTGATGAGATGGATAGCCAAAGATTTGTCATACAACAAATCTTCTATTGAATATTCTCTGTCTGTGTCTATCTGTCTGTCTCTCCTCTCTTTTCCCCCCTCTCTCCTCTCTCTCCTCCCTCTCTTTCCAATACCACACAACACACACACACACACACACACACACACACACACACACACACACACACACATAGGTTAGGTTACAGCAGAGTCATCAACCTTAATTATGAAAATCTTCCATAAACATAATTTGTAAGCCTCCAGAAAAAATACCTCTTCAGCCAGCACCCTGAGAAAATAGTTCATAGACATCACCAATCTCTTTCAAACCACAATTTACAAACTTTCCTTTGGGTGGACTTCAGCCATTTGTGAGCATGCCCCAGGAGTCCACGCTCAGATGTACTTAAAGTCCACATTGTACTTACGCATTCAACAGCTTATCTGGTAGTGCTCCTACCCGTTTGAAAGCACATGCTTGACAAAGACATCATTTACAAGCTGCAGATGCTACATAGTCATGGCACCTTCCCAAACATCTGCTTATTGATGCCAGGTTCAGAAAGTGGTAGAAGGGAATGAATATTTCTATGTTGCTCCTGAAGCCAATTCATTCTGTTTCTTCTGCAATTATTGATGGAATACAGAACTGGGTCATGCTGACCTCAGAACAAACAATATGGGAAGGGCCATTGAGAGAAAAAGAAAATCAAGGAAAGTGAAATAATTTGTATGGGAGTCTATTTTTGGTAACAAGACTTGTATTTTGCAAATCTCACACAGTCATGTAGGAAGTGCTATCTTTTTGGATATTTCTCTCACAGCACAGAAAGGAGTCTGAGTTCTGCAGCTGAATTCATTTAGTATATGCCCAAACTCACTCTGGCTCTCTGCTCTGAAAGCAGATGCACATCCATTATTAATTGTTGACTATTGCAGTCATCATCAGTGTAGAAAAGCTAAACCCCATCAGGAAAACAGGCAAACACTGTGGTTACTGCAAAGCACAGGCAGATAGTTAATATGTCTCTATCTAGTAAGGATGTAGCAACTGATATGTTCAGCAATGTTTATGAAGGGAACTTTGCAATGCAAATGTTTACTACAGCCAAGTGATGCAAACCAGAAGAATTATAAAGTCGAGTCCCTGATGGAGGAATCAAAATTGTTATTTTCCCTTCCCAAACCTAGCAAATTATGTGCATATATGAGGAGAGGGGAAGAGAGAAGAAATTACTGACATGTAACTTAAGTCTGAGCTATAAGTCTCAGGATTTTTATAGTTGTATTATATTACAGAAAATGATAGGACTCAAATCCAGTCACTGAGGAAGTCTGGTGATGAGCAAACAGATAACAGAAAACACACTTATTAGAAAATTCAATCCCTGTTCACTATGAGGCACAAAAGTCCATAATTTCATTTTCTTCTTGTTACATTTTCAGGTGTTCTGTAGTTTAGGTTAGGAAATTTGAGTTTTTCAACTTCCATTTTAATTATTTTGACATTATATTTACATAATTTCTATCTTTCTCTCCCAAACCCTCCCATGTATCTTTCCTTGCTCTTTTTAAAATTCATGACCTCTATTTTCATTATTACATTTATATGTGTGCATGTGCATATATGTGTGTTCCTAAATACAATGTCTTAGTCTGTATAATGCTATTTATATATATATATCTATTTGGGATGATTATTTTGTGAGTGGCAGCTGATAAGGCACTCTGCTGTGAGACTCCTAGTAATGCCAGATCTCTAACGAGGAAGTCTAACCAACATGACTACCTAATCATGAGCTGAAAATGGATAGCACAAGTAGATGTCCAAAGAGAGTGAGAGAGGCCTCAAACCTACACAGAATTAAAGGCAACTAAATAATTCTGAGAGTAAGAGAAAATGTCCCCAGGGAAAAGCACTTCATTGGTGATGTAACACTCAATGGTCATGTTTGAGTTTTGAGTCTCAATTTAATGAATCAGAACTAACTAGAGGATCGAAAAGTACATGTTCTTCTGTATGCTGGTGGGATTAGAAATTGAAAAATGTTGGAAGATAATATTGAAATAGGTTTTCACTGTCTTAAAGATGTCCAAATACTTTGAAAGAATAATTGTACTTTTCTAACTGATCTCAAGGACAGTATTTGAAATTCAAATAGATAGTTCTCAGGATATAATCATTGTCAGATAATCAAACATCAAAGGTAATTCTCAATGACAGAAAAAGTTAAGGAAATGATGGCATGGTTTTGCTGTCATAAAAGGAGGAGTGAAATCACATATGATGTTTACTCAGTTATACAACATATAAAGAGTGTAAAATCAGGTAAAATTTAACTACACTTTTCAAGCAAGGTAATCTGTATTTTAAAAAATACATGCTTGGAGAATGTTAGAAGACACACATTCGCACCCGAAAAGCATTAGCTAAACTATATTCATAGCAGCATTATTTGTAATAGCAAGAATCTGGAAGCAAACTCGATGCCCCTCAACTGAAGAATGAATTAACAAACTGTGGTACATCTACACAATGGAGTACTACTCAGCAGTAAGAAAAAATGATATCTTAAAATCTGCAGGCAAATGGATGGATTTGGAGAATATCCTCCTGAGTGAGGTATCACAAACCTACAAAGAGAAGCAGGGGATGTACTCACTCATTAGTGGACTTAAAAAAAAATGTCATTGTATACAAGAGCTCAAGGCTAGAACATAGCTAAATAACACAGTGCCTCACTTCTGCATTGATGGCCTCTGGCAGGGGTGTGAGTGAAGAAAGACTTGTTTTCTTTAAGGGTCTGGCCACAAGGAGTTTAATTATGCTCCAGTTAGTAAATTAGCAGCATGAATTGGCATATTTGTAAATGAGGAGGTCATAAATGTGGGCATGAATCTGAGTGGAGTGATAACTGAGTTTGATAGGGTGCATGATGTAAAATCACCAAATTATATATATCCATACATATGTCCATATATAAGAGAATAAAAGTTCAAAGATTTAAAAAAAGAAAATGTTAGAAGAAAATTTTGAAGTATTTCTTACCAATAAGCCTAAATTGTTAATTTATGTTTTAATTCTGTATGGTTTACTTATTTATTTATTAGTTTGTAGAGCTTCATTTTAGTGGATCAAAAAATAGAAATACACTAGATTTATCAACCACTTTAGTTGGAGCAGGGCTGAGGGATGAAATAAAATTTTCCTATCTCTATGTATCCAAGTCCAGTTGAGCTGATACCACTGAGAATCATCTTGGTGACAAGAGAAAAGTATTGTGTTGCTTCTGTGCAATGCCATCACATATGCATGTTCCCTTTTAAGTGTGTAAGTTCCTTTGTTTTCTGTATGGAAAGGTAGGACTCCATGATGGACCCCTAAACCACCTGGCTGTCGTTGGAATAATGGCTGTGCAGTAGACTTTATCAGTCACAGCAACACTTACAATGGCTGAGAAAGCTGGGGTTTATTTTTTGCCTCAACACAGCTTAACAAGTCTCAGCTCTCTTACTGGGATAGGAAGCATGTGGTAGTCTCTTTACTTAACAAGAAAAGATAGATAGATGGTGAGCAATGAGTATTGTGAGATGTAACTGCTCTTGTCATGTAGCCTTAGTTTTTGGTAAATTCCTTTTTATATATTAAAAGATTTGTTTCTGTGATCCTTACCTTGGCTTTTTATTTTCCTTCTAACATTGGAAATTCTTGATGGCTACATTATATATATATATATATATATATATATATATATATATATATATTTAAAACTTTATTTATTTATTATTTATTTATTTATTTGCCTTGGTGTTTGCCTGGAACTGGAACTACAGACAGTTGTTAGCTGCCATGTGGGTGCTGGGAATCGAACCCAGGTCCTCTGGAAGAGCAGATGGTGCTCTGAGCCGCTGAGCTATCTCTCCAGCCCGGCTGCATTATATATGAACAGGAAAAGTAGTAATAAAGAATTAGAAATGTGTATCTGTGCTAAGTACTTTTTTCAATTTACGATTTTTTTCCTGCTTGCATACTTTATGAAAAGTTCTTTCAACCTGTATGTCACCCCTCTCCACATAATAAATATAGACTCACTTTTGAAAACTAAACTCATTGATGCCTTAGTAAGGTCCTTGCTGAGTCCATATCCTGACATGTTCCAATTATTGTGATCCAATTATTCTTCACAAACTGTGAAGAAATAATGACTTATAAGATACATGTTCCTGATTGTTATAGAGAATTCTAGTTAAAATAAGTAATAATTAAATTTGATATTAGTTTTCAATATGTTTCATTTGTCTCTGTGTTTATGAGTTGTACTATAGCAGTGAAAGCAATACAAGCATTGCTGTTATCTGTGTTTCATACCTTATCTATAATAAAGTATTTATATCATGGCTTACTACACTCTGTAATTTTAACATTACTCTCATATTTTTCTCTTCCATAACTGAATTTACATTCAAACACCAAATCAAACCTTTTTATAACTCCTCATATTTTAAAATTAACTTTATTGTACCATTTGACATTAAACTATATTTTCTCCAATCAATTTTTATTGAGTAATATGCTCATGTATAAATCTTAAATCACTTGCATAATTTATAGACATGACTAGGCAGTCATTAAAATGAATCCAGTAAACATAGTTATGGTACCTACAAAGATTTTCTGATGTATTTTAAAGAGAAAAATAATGAATGAATATAATTTGTGTTGGTTATAGGCCTTTGCTTATACTTAGGTTATAACAAGGTCTTAGGAGTGCTTATCCTCATTACATAAAAAGAAATATTCAGCAATATCTTACTTTGTTTAGAACATCAGAATTTTGATTTTATAAGACAATAAAGCAATAAAAATTGCCAAGTCTCTTAGAGAATCAAGGAAACATTGCCACCCCCACCTTTTTTAACCTTCACGAGAATATGGAAGGGAAAAATGACAAAACAGGATTTAGAAAACTAACTAAAATGTCAACCGATATACAGAGGCTGAATAAAGATTTATTCAGCTCCTGGGAGTATGAGATACAGTAAAATTATGTTATCTTTCACACACTCTTTTCTATGGGCCTCCACCCAGGAATCATAACAAAAAAAAACCTGTTGAGAAACATTAATGATAGTCAGGCACCAATGCCCCCTTATTTTTCCTCACCCTTTTTTGAATGAAACAAACATGTTGCTTCTGCAGCCTGGAGGAATTCCTCTATCCCAAATACAGTTATTTTACCCCACTCCATCAACTGTCAGTGTTTGTGAATGAGTACCAAACACTTCAGTCTCAGTCCCAGGTGAAGGTTCTCTGCTATTCACAGGATGGTAGAAGTTAGGCTTTAGTTTCCATGGAACGAGTCGAGAGACCACTTGGGGATTGGAATTTGTGTTTAAATATAATTGAGGTTATTAATTATATGTAATACCTTGATTGAGTTAAATTATAAATAAATGGTAGTAATATATTATTCCTTTGTGTTTTTAAGAGAGAATGTCTGAAATGGTGTTATGAAGAGGATTTTTGTTCTATTTCTGAATTGTGTCCTTTCCAGACCTGGGCACTGACAATGTAATCAAATGAAGAAGTGGTTACCAGACTAGAAAGGCTCCTCCCTCATGAAAAGGATCAAGTATTATTGTGAAAAGAATTTATAAAGGCACCTCCTCCTCTTTATCCTTTCCTCTGCCATGTGGAAACAGCATGTCTCCTTTGGGAGAAAGAATCATCAAGACACCATCTTGGAAGCAGACAACCTCCCTCACTAGGCAACCTACTGGACTCTTATCTTCACTTCTTCAGCTTGGCAATGTTACAGATTAATTCATGGTTTTATAAAACAGCAATTATTGGGCAAACTAAAGACTTATTTCTTTCTAAAGAAGTCATATAAAGCAAACTAAAACCATTAGATGTAACTGTAAAGTGAAAAGGCATAGAAGTTTCCACATGCAAAATAACCTCGAGGAAAATGTGTTATCTGTCCAGGTACTTTGTGTCCAGTTACTAAAACAAACAATGTGCCAAGAATTGAGGAAGATGCAGAAATTCATCTCTGACCTGTGCACGCTTATGCATTGGTGTGCACACAGGCACACATATATGCCCACATACAAACAAACATACAGTCACACATAAACATACACAGAGCACATGTATGCATATACCCATGAACATGCACATAATAAAATTTTTAAGAATTCAAGCAACTACTTGTGAACACATAACATTTTGCTTCACTTCCTTGCTACCACACTTAAATGCATTTAGATCATAGCAGCATTTAAATAATCCTCAAAAACTAAAGCACATTTTTCCTTCTGTCTTGGAGGAATAATTCTAGATCTTATTAATCTAGCAATTCCAGGGCTAGTCAGTTTCTTAGTTTAATTGATTATGCAGGTTGAAATTTTGATAATAGTATTTTCATATAATAAAGTAACACAAACATTTGATTTTCCTTTTATCGAACATAAACCCTATAATTAATATGTTATACTACAACTCTACAACATGTATTTTAAAAATTGCTGTTGTTACTGCAATGCTGTCTGGTTTTTCAGAAGTGCCAGCTGCAGGCGCTTGATGCTATTTGAACCTGAAAATGGAATGCTGAGGTTGTTTAGTGAATATCTAGTTTAAAATAGTTTCAATATTGTTGAGTGCCTCATAAATTCTTTAATAAAGCTCTATTCATTGGTTTAAAGTGAACTACTAAATTATGAAATATAATATTTGTTGTTTAGAAGCTAGTGTATGTTTAACCTTTAAAATTTTGAGGAAACCAAGTCCTAACAGCTTTCCTTTTATCTTCCATTGATTGACTAACATTTCATTACTTTTCTTGAAGAGTGAGTGGGGGCTTTAAGGTTTCTATCCACTTTTCTACCAATATTAAAATGATTGCCTATCTTTCTCATTTTCATTTGGAGTCTTTTTTTAAGTGTTTCTGGGCATTCTTGGTCCTCAAAGTCCAGACTATCAAAGTATCTATGGCCTAAACTGGCACATTGTGTGTCAGGAATGCAAAAGAAATTCCATGGGACAGCCTGTGTCCTCACAGTTCACACAGTCCATCATCACAAGGCACCAGACAATTGAGTGTGTATATGATGAGCAAGTATATGGATATGAAATAGGAGAAAATGAGAGGTAGAATGATGCATGTGCTGTGTGCATGTGCATGCACTGTGTGCATGTGCTGTGTGCATGTGCATGCACTGTGTGTATGTGCATGGACAAGGAAGTTCTGAAAAAGCAAGGACTTTGAGGAATTGGCTGATGCTGGTAGCCTGCTTAACACCCAGGACTAGTGTGATATTTGATCTTAGTCTGCTGCCTACGTTAATATCTGTGTTTGTGACAGCTAAAGTTTATGTTGACATATATGAAACATATTGCCATCAAGGCCATGGGGATGTCCAGGTGTGAGCCATCACCTGTGGTTGTTGTGGCATCCTTGGACCTTGCTACAACTGGGACTATGTTGATGTAAGTGGTCTGTGTTATCACTCCAGGGTCATGATGACATGGGACCTGAATTGCTGCCAGAGGACATGACTGGGGCCATGCCTCTGGATCAGCCAGGGTCTGTATTGATTTCCAAGGCTTCAGTAACCACTGAAGGCCATGAAGATAACTGGGTTCTAGTCAGACATACATGTAATTGAAAATTTCTCTCCTGACTGAAACTCTCAAATACCCAGCAGCAGCTTCCTAAGATTCAGAGGCTTAATATTATAGTAACTGCTTTATGTTCAAGCATATTACTAACTAGTTCTAACAATTAAATTAATCCATACTTTTTACCTATGTTTAGTCACATGAGTTGGTATCTTTTCTCAGTCCAGTATTATCATCTTGATTCCTCTGCATCTGGCTGCCATCTGTTTCTCTTTAGAATTCTCCTTGTCTGGTTGTCCCACCTTTATTTTCTGCCTGACTACTGTCCAATCAGCATTTTATTAAACCAATACCAGTGACAATTATTTACACTGTATAAGAGCATTATCCCACAAAACTGAATCCATGTTGCTCTCTGAGGTCCATGCTTCTACTGGAGCCATGCTAATTTGGATAGCCTGTGTTGCTGCCTTGCTACAGGGGGCCATGGTGACATCTGATCTTGGGCTGTGTTGAAGAGACTTGGATGGGTCTGTTGCCCTTCTACAGCCCGAGTGGGTCTGAGTCCATGTCTGTGGCTTCTGAAGGCCATGCTGATACCAGAGGTCTGGGCTACCACTTGAGGCCATGTTAGTGTCCAAAAGCTGCTGAAAGGGCATGCTGATCTGGGTGGGCTACACAGCAACCTGGAGCCATGGTGACATTTGATTCCAGGCTGCTGCATAGGACCATGTCTAGATCCATAATTCTATAACAGTCAGAATCTGTGATGTCTGTGGCCCATGGTGCCACCAAAGGCCTTATGGATGCTTGGAGTCTAGACTGCATTCTATGGTCATGTTGGTGTTTGAGGGCCATACTGTCACTGGGGCCATGTTGTTGCACAAGTTTCTCCTGATAGTCTTGTCTGGGTAGGAGTGAGTTCTGTGGTTCCTGATAAAACTGAAGACAATGCCAGTGTGGGTGTGGGTATCTGGTGTGACACCTGCATCCATGCTGGTGTCTGAGAACCTCACTACTTTGGGAGTCCAGCAAATACATGTAGGCTACACAGCCACATGGGTCCAGGTCCAGGCTGTTGAGGTGGACCATGTCTAGGTCTGTGGCTCTAAAGCAATCAGGATCTGGACTGATATCCATAAGTTGTATTGCCACAGTGGGTCATAGGAACCATGGATGTTGAAATCAAAGGTGTGTGCTACATCAGCTCTGTCTCTCATTGGTCCCAGGATAGCCGTCCCTGCCTCTTGATGGACGCTAAAGAGAAGAGCTGGTGTCACTACCCCCATAGGAGAGATGGATTTACCTAAAACTATAGGTGTTGGAGAGCTGGCTATGCCCCTCACATGATGGAGTGATTCCAATGGCATGGGAAGACCAGATCAACTACCAACAGGCCCTGGGTCTTGGGTTGGCCCACCTTAACAGATGCCTTATCTTTGACTTGCTGGAGTGGGCAAAGGGTCTGGTCATGTAGGACAATAACCACAGAATCTCCATGACTTAGAACAACAACAGGATATCCTACAGGATATTGATGAAGGCCCAGACAATGATGATGATGTACTAGAAACCAGAGAGGTCTTAAACTAGACCAGTGGCTCACTGAATGAATCTTTTGTGATGAGGCTGATTGGACTAAAAGGGTATTTATACCACATGACATACTGCAGGTCCTGGTGCCACTAGGAGGAATGAAGAGGCATTGGGAAGATGAAAGAGTGTGGTGGATCTTTTTTAATTAATTGGGGGGGATACTGTAGGAGTGAGGGGCAGATATGGAGGAACTGGTAAGTGAGCAGGATTGGGGATCATGATGTGAAATTTCTAAAGAATCAATAAAAACTTATTTTCTTTTAAAGTGTTTCCCCACTTCTTGAGAAGTTGGACACAGTAACTCCAAGGACAGTTTACAGGAGTGTGAACAATTCATAGTAAGAATGTGCCTACATACGTCAGAGATACTCTAGATGCCACAAACACTTTCCTGTAGAAGTACAGTAAAAAGTGACGTCAATGTTTTATTGTTAGAAACACATCCACACAAACCTGATCTTGCCAACCAAGAACATTTCACTTGTATGGAAATAATTAATTTGTGGGATATAAAGCCATCTTTGCATTTAGATGACCATGAAAAACAAAAACAACGTATTAGCTGATGTTTATAGTGATGCTTAAACAGATCTTCTTCATTATCTCTCTCATTGCTGTTCAAAGAATGATTGAAGGAGTTTGTGTTTGGAGAGGCTAGAATCTACCAATGGAGGGAAGACGTGAAGCTTGGATATGCAGCACTTGGTCACTTTGGACCTGCAGCCAGAAAGTAGAGAGATGAAAGCCGGTATTCAGGTCACTTATTCCTTTTCCACCCAAATTTCCTAGCCCATAAAATGGTTCCACCCACATTCTGGGTCAGGTTTTATCCTTCAGCTAATTTTCTAAATACTTTTACAGTCATAGTAGTTGGTTTTTCATTATCTCCTAGTTAATTATAAATCAAAGAATCTTGCAGTAAAGACTAGCCATCACAAATTTAAAGAAATAAGAGATAATAAATAATATGTAGTTGAGAATGCCCAAAATGAATGCCTCCTACTAAAATGAAAAAGAAGACATCTCATATTAAACTCAGCTTTATTAAATTGCATTATGTATGAAACATAAGTTGTGCATATTGTATTGACATTTTAGGAGGCTTCTCATATTGGAAATAAAACTTTAGCCTAGCATTTAACTTTTTAAATGAAAATATACTACAGTAAACTGCTTAGGCTTAGTCACTAGCTACATAAATACCATTAAAGTGGTAATGGTGAGCTAATATGAACAAAGAAGTTGTCCTGGAATGTCTGTGATCTGACTGACTTAGTTAGTCCTTGTCATTACTGATGGTGGTGTGTATTAAGACTGTTTGCATCATGTTGATAACACAAAAAAGGGGCTTCTGATGCCAGATTAAAGTCCCAGTCACAGCAGACTTCAAAGAGCAGTACCCGTATTTTGAAATTCTGATCAAAAGATATAAACTGTGTAACATATTGAATTTTATGTGACTGCAAAAATTATAAAATTTCTCTTTATTTCAACTTACAGTTTTCTCACTGTGATAAAGGGGTTCAGTGACTCTGCACAAGTATTATCTTTATAAAATACATTCTTATTTATAGTTTTAGAATAACATACAATAATATAGGTTATAGTAAGCTATTAATTTGGCTATATTTTGTAGTACCCTTTCTTTCTTATTGTTTATTTCCACTTGAATTTCATAAGATAAAATTAAGTTTCCTCCAAAAAGATTAGAAAATTTATGATAAAAAATAAAATAACGCACAGAACCAAGATGTGTATAATCTTTTAAGGATTAACTTCACAATGTAGATAATAAACATCTCTATCAGTCAATAGGAGCAACTAATCAAAAAGAAATTAGAAGAAAATATAGAAAGAAAACTTGTCAGTCATATTCAAAAGTGTGTTTGGTCCTGTATATTTTAGAGTAAAGAAATTGAGGCTGGAGTGTAAGGTGAACCACAAGCCATCACAGTACTAACAAACTAACTAGTAAACTTACTAACTAACATCACAGAAGTCACTAACAAGAAGATGAATGTAACCTGAAACACATGGATAGTTATAAGAGAAAATGAATCCAGATAAGAGCTAGAAAGTCACAAGGAGGTAAGAAGAGTTTTCAAAAAGAAAAAGAAATAAGGTTAAGAATTTTTAAAAGTATGTCAGAAGAATTTCTCTTCTGAATGAAGTTGTGAAATTAATCTGAAATCTGAGAGGTGTTAGAGCAAACTGAAAGGGCAGGAGGCAATGCTACACCATAGCAGAACAAATCCATACCACTTGCTGGATCTTATACACAGAGCAAGAAAAATAGGGAAAAAAGTGCCTTAATAAGTAGTTTCCATAAATATTAATGCCTCAAATTCATTAAATATGTACTGACTTTGAGATGATTAAGAATGCTTTGACCTTATTGAGCAGGTACAGAGAAATAACAAAATCATATACAAATAAATTTTATTAGCATCTCATCCATTAGTATTTTTAAGTTTGGGGGCTTCAAGATAATTCTTAACTATATTATACACTTTAAAACCTTAAGTTACTCACTGCGTTTTAAGATAGTTTATCCATTTCAATTTTGAGTTGTTATATTCTCAAAAACAGTCATTTAGTTTTAATTCTATTTCAAACTCTACAACCATAAGCTAGTTATTCCAGACTGATTCCTTTTCGTGAGTGGTTCTTCTCTTTCAGTAAATTTGTAAAAGGCAGGTTCTCATTCACTTATTGGTAACTCTCACCCCATTATACAGCTCTGTGTTGCATCCTCTGAGTCCTTCTAACCATCAATGCCAAGTTACTTTAGGACGTATTATGTAAGGTCAACATTTTATTGCTAATCAATTCCACAATAGCAAATATTTATTTATAGATAATTTTGATATTTTTCTACCTACTCAATAAGGACAAAGAGGGTGTTGTTTGTTTCTTTAATTATATATTACTTCTCCATTATATGTACATACTGTCAATTTTTCCAGGTCAAATCTGATTAAAAGAATGTTGATTATTGCATACTTAATTTTCTTTTTTAATTTACTACATAATCTGCTTTTCTCTAAACTATTTGCTTCTTATTCTATGTATTTATAAAAAAATTATTCAATTTTAATTAAATTCTAGGGTTTTGATTATCACTTATCTTGTTTATTTTGGTTATATTTTCATAAAAATAGACTAATTGAGGAGTTATTTTGTTTTTCTCATTTGAGAAACACATCTTGCTATTAGTTTTAAAAACAGTCTATCCAGCTGTGTTAAAAGTGTGTTACAAGTTAGTCTCTTAATGTACAGTAGATAACAGCAACTCAATCCATTGTATCAGTACCATGAGATTCATGTAAAATCTTTTGTTTCTCTCTAGAGGGAAGGAAAGACCAAAGGGAGGACAGGGTCACACCCACTTAGGGCTGAAGCATACTCACTATCTATTTTCAGGACCAGTGTCTTAGATTCATTTGTTACCTGCAAGAACATATGAGCACTAACTTTGAATTGATAAAAATGATAATCCCTTAATAAAATTATACTGTAATTATGGGCTATATACAGCTAAGTTTTTCATCCTATGGATTACAGCACATTCTCCTTGGAGAAGTCTGAAAACTTATAAATCTTTATGTTTTAGTGTTTGTGTATGTCCAGAAATTGATGTTAAACATGTGCCTGTGGAACTTTTTACCTTATTCACTGAAAAAAAAGAGACTTTGTCTGAATCTGGGGCTCCATGATTTGGTGGTAATTGCCAGACAGCCAAGCCCCAGGGTCCTTCTGTTGTCTTCTCCACAGTACTGGGATTACAAACTCTTACTTTGTTTGCTTGGATTCTAGGCAAGCCTTTTACTCTCCAATCCCCCTGGCCCAAGACAATTCTTTACTTCAGGTTATTTTTTCTTTTTTCTTTTCAAGTATAAGCACCACCTCCCCATTCCTGATGATCTTTCCCAGAATGCTGGTACATACACAGTGGAGATAGTTATTTTCTATAGTATGAAAGAGAGGCTACTGTTCTTACTGTCCTTGTAAGAGGACAATATTAACAATCTCCGATAGTGAAATCTACTGTATTGTGAACGTGAGTTGTCCCCTTTTCTAATATTCGATATGTGGCTCAGACAACCACCAGAACCATCAAAAACAAGAAAATGATGTTAGTTTCATCATTGCTTTAAGCAATAAAAGGTCTATTATCTCAGTTCCAAGAATCTGTATATCAGGTCAATGTCTTTGAAACTGTGTTAGAGTAACCTAGGAACTTCAAGGGAGAATAAAACACTACTGGACCATTTGCCATCTTGGTAAACAATGATTGCTTTGAGATCAACTGTTTTGATATTTCAAAAGTACCAAGTTGTGTAACCACTTGATTGCATTAACTTTGATTTTATCCATGATTATCTCAAGTTTGAGTACCTGTGAATAGCAGTGGGTAGGGGACAGACCGTGGTACAGTCAGTTGCTGCAGGAGATTTGCAACAGGTTTGATCAAGAGCTTTAAAGGTAACTATGTACAGTGAACTAAAGTCTCAGATGTGTGACACTAGAAAATAGAAGGACAAGGTAACCTACCCATACAGTTCCAATCATCAACAAAACTATGTGATAGTCTTCATGATCAACCTGACTAACTATATTTGCAATCACCTATTAGGCATAACCTTGAGTTTGTCTGTTGGGGCATTTTCACAGATGTTTAACTGACCAAAGCCCACCTTTTATATGGGTGACACCAGTTGGGCTGTAGTCCTAAACAAAATGAAAAGGTGACATTGAAATAGTGAGTTATGCACAGCAGTCCTAATTTCTCCATGCTTCCCAAAGGTGCACACAATGCAATCAACCTTTGCTGCCCTCTCTGCCACGATACATTCCATCTTCTCAAATTCTGAGGCAAAATAAAGTCTTGTGAGAGTTTTGCCCTGAAACAAACAATGTTGAAGTGTCAATTAATAGGCACAACTTCTGACAGTTTACATTGAGATGATCCAGGATAGCTGGACTGAGACAATGGAGATCTTCTGTGTGCATGAGAGCAATGATAACTGGCTGACTATGTCATGTGTAAGCAGCAGAAGGTATGGTGTATGGGGGCACTACATGGTTCCAAGACTCAAGCTTTGGGATTTTGTGAGTGGATCTTAATGAATTAAGCTTTTGCTCAATCTCTTAGTAGATTATCTTCAGGGGTCACAAAATTCTTACAGTAGCAGGATGCAGACATTTATTCTTTATTCTTGTATGTCTGTGACTTAGATTGGATTCCTGCAATTTATTATCACATATGCTTTGTGTTTGGTGCTGTGTTAAACACTTTCACTGCATTACTTAACATGAGAACAACTGTATAAGGCAAATACTACCACTCACTTCACCACGTGGCTGGGGATAATATTTAGAAAAACAAGCTATACTCTAAGAAAAAGGCTTCATACTCAGTTCTACTGGTTCCAAAGACCTTGCACATAACCATCACACCTATTGACTTCTTTGTGTTTGTCTTTAAACCTCAACTGAAGTCCATCATGTGATTTTTTTTAAGAGCTTCATTTATCTTAATATCAAGTTTATCTTCAATTAACACTCCTAAACTAGTTCTGTTTCTTGTTATCAAAATAATTAAATCAAAAACGCCAGAATGTAGTTTTGGCATTAATCCCAATTTTTTCTTCTGTTTCTACAGTTCTGTGTTATTTTTAAAGAAAAATTTTAAAATATTTTTCATAGTTTATTTGTTGTATTATAGCCACCTAGTATGTTTAAAAAGACAAAAGTTCTCCTTTTTGTGCATTCTAATATTATTTTATTTTATAGTATATTCTGGTAATAGTTTTGTGTGCTTAAATCTCAGACTTTATAGAGTAGGAAAAAATGTTCTCAATTTAACTGATTTTTTTCTGCTCTCATGTCTGGAAAATATTTTTTTGAACTCTCTGTTTCCCAGAATTCAGCAAAAGCTCATTAAGAGTTTGGTCTCTTGAATAAAGAATTAATAAAAGGCTGAAATTAGATAGGCTCCAATGATCTATATTTTAAGTTAGGACATGTGTCAGGGGTACAGCTAGACTCCACTAAATCCACAGAGTCCCCCATCTTATCTATTAACACACCCTGCTTTTGTAGAGAAGAACATGACACACATGTCAGCCAAATTTTTCTTAAAATATGTCTTCCTGAAACTTGGGAAAATCAGCCCTACTGTGAAGCAAACCAAGGTGGTCAGATACATGGCCAGTACCTCTGTCTTGAGAGGAGGTATCCACAATGCTCACATCCCCGCATATCCAAATTGGTTTGCTTTCTTGGGAAAGGAAATAGCTTTCCTTTTGCCAGTTTATATTGTCATATTCCAAAAGAAAAATGAGATCACATGAACAGACACTTAGTGTATTGTAACTTATAGCATCAGTCACTTATATTCAATTTGAAAATATTTACAATAGATTCCTTTGAATATTTTGGTTTGTTTCTAGTTGCTGACGAATATTCCAAATGACACATTTGGATTCCTTCCATTAATTTTCAATCATTGTTAATAATGAAGTACAGGGGAATCATAAAAATAAATGCAATGCAGTGGGAAACTTTTTAGTCAAATAACAAATGTTAAACATTAATATCCTTTCTTGTCAGGGCATTAGATTTCATGGTAAAATAAGCCATGGTTTTCATTATTACATTTCCATTATTGCTATTGAATGTCTAAGCTCTCCTTAGAATGATTATTTTGTGAACTGCTTCATCAATACTTGAATTCTATGGAGCACTGTGGAATGCTTAAAAATATGAAGTTCTAATAATAGTAGATAATTATTAAGTCATCACATTCAAATCCTGTTGTCATGACATCTTAATGAAATTATGCTGCTTTTGGAAAAAGGTCTATAGAAAATAAGCCTCCAAAGATTTTCATGTGTAAAGAATGCCAACATTTGATTTACATTTATTAATTTTATGAGGCATAATAATCTCTAATGGTACAAGACATTGAAAATATGCAATATTGCTAAGGAGTTAAATCTGTTTCTAGTTGTGACAGCAGCTGACTTAAGGAGCGGTTCCAATAATAATTGAGTTTCTGTGCTTTTCTTTTAATTTTGCTACCTGACGCTACCTGAGAGCAGGAGACTTTATTTGAGAATCCCATTAGGTAGCATTATAAGATCCTATTTCCTGGGGTTTTAAAATCTAATTGTCAGTCAATGCACTACAGCAAGCCTGACTTGCCTTTGATTCTCAGGGCTCTTCGTGGTGGGAAGAAAACAGAAGAAGTACGCTCCATCATCCTGTCAAGGAGGTTTCTTAACAAATTACTTTTCCTCTCAAAAGAAAACACACAGAGGCGTTTTTGTTGCTTTAACAATTCTTATAGTTCATATCTTTCTTTCTGCGCTATTACAGGAACCAGAAACTGAACACCAGTGCCTAGCCCAGGCAGGCTGACAACTGATGTCCTTAAGATTTATGAAGAAATGTAAGTATGTAATAGCTGTATCGGGCTAAGCTACACTGCTCAGGATTCTTAGATCTGCTTATGAGCCCTTGTTTTGCCTCAGACAAAAATCACGTATATAGATTTCATTTGACCCAAGAGAACACCAGGTTTGGAATTTGAAAATTGACATGTTTATTATTTTTGGATATTTTGTGATGAAATGTGTCCTACATATCTATTAAAATAAATTGTTAAAAATTTTAAATTTTATATATTTTTTTAACTTTTGGCACATGGTAGTTTTCATAAAAATAACTTTCAAATCACACATTTTTTCAGCACTGCCCAATTAATGGTGGGTTTCCATTAATTCTCATTCTTTCTATGACTCTAGAGTGAAAAGCTCAAAGGCAAAGATGAGATCCCATATTAAATTACCTGGATATTTTTGTATACCTAGAGAAGATATTTAGATTACAAGGATTTAAACTCTAAGGAATTCTTACAAAGGCAAAAATTTATCTCTAGCCTGGTACAATTCATATGTTCCTTCCTGCTTCTTGCTTCTGTGTAGGAATTCCCCTTTCTAGTTTTAAATAGAAGTCCTTTAAAGGTCACAGATAGAAGGGACAGCTGTTTGAACACTATAACAGCAAAGTGGTTTATATCACATTTCCTGATGGACCAAGGAGAAAGAAATGGAGCTGTCCATCTTCCTGCAAGAGCTTAAAGATTCTCTTCATTTGTTTTTACTTTGAATTAGGAGAATTGCTTCACAAGGGGTTTTGAATTGATCTGTCAAAACACACTGAAGAGGATCAGACTCTGGTATGGAGTTCACCTGTCTGTTTCTGCCTCTCCTGCATGCATTAGTCCATCTGTGACTTCTCTGGATCTCATTAAGTGCATTAGGCTATGTGGCTGCAAGCTCTGCTCTCCACCTCTCACATATACTGTGGCAGATCATCTGGATTTACAGTTTCACTACCCTGATAACGGCAGCATGTGCATCTTGCTCAAAAGCTCTTGGGTACCTGGGTACAAGACCCTCATCTACACGTTAATTCTCATTTTTTTTTTCCACAGAGGAGTCCAAAGGCCCCAATGGGATCAGGATAGTGATTTTTTTTTCTTTTTAAAGGTGAACACACAAGAATAGTTATAAAAACAGAGTTATATATTCATTAAAAATCCAAGAAATTCCAAATGAAAAAAGACGAATCAAAACAAATGAATAAAAACAACAAAATGCTGGATTTTCCTAAAATAAGCTTAAAACAACAACAGTCTTAGAAATAAAGAAAAAGAATGGTTACATAGAAAAGTGTTCACATCAATAGACACATGCTAGTCAAAGACTGTGCCAGGTGCTGGATGTAAAATTTTAAGTGCTTTAATTCTTTAGCTATTCATAGTCTATCTGAGCTTAAACTTCACTTTAATTTTTTTAAGACCCAGTATCATGAGAGACTTTTATGTTCCTCTAGGTAGACCACAGGTGGAGTAATTTTATAAACCCTGGTCTTCATGACTACACAGTTGAAGCTCACCACACTGCATAAGCAGTGGAGTTATTGGACATAAAGTCAAAATCCTGGGCTTTGCTTTTTTGACTTCTTCTAGCTTTAATACATCCTTGCTTTCAGCCCTTTTCTTTAACTTGTTCGACTGCAAAGACGTTGATAAATTCCCCAGCACACCATTTTATTTTGTAGACTGTGCTGAATTTTCTTTATTTTAGGATGATGCTTTGAAATATAAATAAGTATAAATAGAATTGAAATATGCCATGAGTTTCTGAAACACAAAGATTTAAAACACCTCCTTAACACATCATCAGGAAGAGCAGACACGACTATCAGATCAGACACTATCATTTAAAAGCTCAATGCAATCAGACTTTCAGAGACCACTGTCCTTCAGTTATTAGGGCTAAATGTGAGGACTCTGGAGACATATTTTCATCCATGTTCCTTGACTTCTGGCTACAGACTGAGTTTCTCTGCAGTTGTATACTGTTTACACCTACTTTATCTAAGGAGACAATTTGTCAGACACAGATTTTTTTTATTAAGAAACTGGATAAAAATTATGCTGCCTAAGCTATGGTATGTGACAGATTTGTGGAGATTTTTAATTACAAAGTAAGAGAATTTGCAGGCAAATTGTAGGATGATCACCTTGTCCATGAAATACTTTTTTAATGTTTAGAACTGTCTCAGCCCAGTGGAAAAATCTAAATAAATTAAAATAGGATCTTAAAGGTTGGCATTATTGTTAGAGAAGTACAATTTATCCATGGGAACCAGAGACCAAACATCTGAGATTAACAGCCAAACACAAGGCAGTGTTTACTTATCAGAGGGATTTTAAAGTAAGAAAATATCTAGTAAGGCTTTGTGAGAGAAAAACAAAAAATAAAGAAAGTCACCAAGGATTAGAGTTTGGATAAACAGGAAAGCCAATGTCCTGTGTGTTTGACTAGTCCAGAGCTCCTTTCGAATCCTAGCATGTGATTAATAATTTCACTAGCTCACAAAAGGCCAGTAGAAACATGAATTATGTTCTGTTGCTAGAAACATGAACATGAATTAGATTAAGAATTTTCTATGTGATTTCAAGACTTTAAATTTTTTTTGATGGAGGGGGATTTTATATCAAGATCTCCTATAATATTTAAGCTGGTCACTTACTCAAGTGTAATCTAGAGTAGCCTTGAGCTGATGGCTATCTTCTAGCTACAGCTTCTTAGTCCTGAGATTATAAGCATGGAATACTACATCTGGCTTTCCGTAATTTAGTGAATTCATCCCAAAAACTGTCTCAAACACCTACTACCACAACACACTTTATGGAAGTTACCCTGCCCTTAGTTTTCCAACAAGACTGTGTCCTCATAGTCACACAAATATATAGCCTTACAGTAGTCAGGCTGAAATAAATGAGCCTTGATCCAATAGCTCTGTTTGTGCGTTTGTCAGATACACTTGGATCTAAGATGTGATTCAGTTTAGATCTTCACTATTTGCTAATTCTAATATCTGGACAAAGATTTAATATCTACCTCAGAAGTATTTTCAAGCCCAACACACTGGTACATAAAGAGAAAACTAACCAGGTACCTGCATCTAAAATTTGTATTGAGCTTCTAGACTCCACAGCATAAAATAACATATAGATGTTTTAGATGAATTCTATTTAGTATATAATATAATACAGAGCCAATTCCCACTTATCCAACTCCTCAGGCTGAAAGGCACAGTTCCTATCTTTACAAGTCCTCAGACTGAATGGATTTGAAGGCAAATGGAAGAACTACTCATTTATCTGGCTTATATTCCTTTTCCCTTTCCAGCTATCTCAATTTCTGGTTCAACTTTCCTAGTGCTAGGATTAAAAGTGTGTGCCTCCCTACCTGGCTCTGTTTAGCCTTGAATTTGCAGAAGTCTAGAGGATCTCTGCCTCCCAAGTGATGGGTTTAGAAATGTGTGTCACCACTCCCTGATCTTTATGGCTTGGCTTTGTCCTCTGTGCATTTCATTTTATTTTTAATAAATATACAATATATCACTACATAGACGAGTTGTCATAGCTGCTATATTACACAAACTATTGTAAAAATTGTCTACTATGAGTTTTTTAAGGCAGATTATCTTGAATTTCCACCTTTATACTAAGAATTTGTTATTTCA
Organism: Sigmodon hispidus; assembly: GCA_004025045.1. Taxonomy (NCBI): domain Eukaryota; kingdom Metazoa; phylum Chordata; class Mammalia; order Rodentia; family Cricetidae; genus Sigmodon; species Sigmodon hispidus. The sequence continues at coordinate 25,162 of PVIH01011339.1, read as the reverse complement.
GCAGAGCTAATTATTATAGGTATGTGGAGATTATATAAAACCACAAACATTTATCAAGTTAAAGATACATATTAAAAAGACTTAGAGATTTCAAGGTAGATGTAAAACTTATGTGCTTTCTCTCCATTATATTAGAGTCCATGACAAGCTATAAAGAAAATATTTCTGTTTTAATAAACAGATTTATTAATTATAAAAAATTTTACATTTAACATTTGCACCACATTAGTTGTAATTCTCCAGAAGCAAACACTAAAAATGAAGAAATAATTGCTTTCCTGAAGAAGTCCACCTGTTTACATCTACAGGGAAGACCTTAGCAATTGCAAGAGAGAATGCAAGCTAACGGGAGCCATGTTAGTGTCTTCCCTCAATCAACATAGGGGCTACTAGAGCATGATGTCAGAACCATGATAACAGTAGGTAATAGTTTCTATGGATACTGTGGCATAAAGCAAGCTGATGGGCAATCTCTAACAGTCTCTCTTTACTTCCTTCTTTTCTGGCATGAAGATAATTTCTTAAAAGTAAACTAATTGTTTTATAAACAAATATAACATAAAAGGTTACTTACTTATGTCATTTAATGATTTTCAGAGTGTGTCCTAGCAAATAAAGGCAGAATGGAATTGTATACTATATTTTTACATAAGGAGATAAATAAAGTAAGATACAGTTGGTAGAATTCAATGTGCTTAAAAATTATCCAAGGCAAACAGCTAAAGAAAACTCTAGGTATACATCCTAAACATTCCAGTAGAATCACATATATGAGCCTTAGAATAATGCTAAGGATTAATTTGTTTTTATTCTCTCAGTCATTTGGAGATCAAAAATAATTATATCTACATTTTTTATTTTAATTTATCAGTATCAGTACTGTGACAGTGAGCTTACTTTTTAAAATATTTATTATTGTGTAACTTAATGTTAATAGATCATATATTTGTAAATAGAAGATACACTTACACTAAATAAAAATTTGAAGAAGACTGAAATTTTCTGAAGCAGACATCCTCTGAATGTGAACAACAAGTATATATATATATATACATATATATATATGTATGTATATATATATATTCTCACTGGTGTGTGTAATTATATATATAATTATCATTTTATACATATATATAGTATCTCATTGGTGTGTGTAAGTGTGTGAGTGCAGTATGTGGCACACTGGAAACATTAGAGAAGATGTCAGATGTTGGTTTTCCACCTTCTGCTTTAAACGGGATCTTGTTGTTGCTCCTCTCATGATTATGGGTTAGCTATCTATCTTCATCATGATGCTGGGTGAGCTATCTCCATCATGGTCTTTCTGGACTCTCCTGCCTCTGACTGACTGGTATTAGATGTGTGTGTGTGTGTGTGTGTGTGTATGTGTGTGTGTGTGTGTGTGTGTGTTGTTCTTTACATGGTTTTTAGGGATTTGAACTCAGATCTTCAGGCTTTCATGCCAAATGTTTTATTTACTGAGCTGTCTCCTAAGACCCAAAACACATTTTAAATAGAAAATATTTAAAAGTGCAACAAATTCTAATAAAAGACAAAATATGTATTGAGCCAGAGAAATTATGACAAGTAAAAATAAAAAGTATGTATCACAAGATCAAACTATATTAGCCTGAAATTTAAGAAGGAAACTCAATAAATGATATAAATCAAGTTAAAAGTAAGGCATAGAAATATTAAAGGGGAGAGGCAATTCTTAGAAAAGGTAAAGAAAGCTAGGAAAACCTTAAAATACAGTAAAATAGGTAATAATATCAAATACATTTTAAAAGGCCCAGAATCATTTTACAATTGAGTGATATAACAGTAACAGAGTTCAAGATAATAAAGCAAGGATTATAAAAATATGAGTGCAAAATATAAATGGCTAAAAAGAGGTAAAATTACAAGGTCAAGAAGAAGTTTTTAGTAAATAACTGAGAGGAAACTTTTAGGAAGGAGAAATGGGCACCTCATTGGACCAGAGCTTGACATTTTAAAGAGTGTCTTCAAGGATAGGAATCAGGAAGCAAGAGTAGGCTATTTCCTTTGTTTCATGGGAAACTGATACCAGGTAGGGGCATGACTTGTGGAGAGATGGCATGTCCAGTGAGAGTTGTTCTGCTAGAAGGTGCATGGGACATGCATTTGAGAATGTGAATTTGAAATTCAGTTGTGACTCACCAAAACACACCATCTACTCATAGTTAAAGGAGAAAATCCCCTGCAGAAAATGCTAGCCAAAAGTGTCCAGGTACAGGAGGACAGCACCAGAATTGGCATACAGAAGAAAAATTGTGGGATGGAAACAGTGTGAATGAGATACATGATGGCCAGTTTGGAAACGTGTTCCTCAATTGGGAAGAAAGTATATTTTTAGTCTGGATGTGATAAGGCATTCCATGATATCAAACAAAACCTTGCTGGACCTGGCATACATGATCTCAGCAAGCTCTGTCTTTCTGGTGTGTAGAAATGACCCAGACAAGATAAAAAGAGAAGTAGATTCATTCAGTTCAAGAACTGAGAAGCTCAGGAAAAAAAGATCCAGCAGTGGGTAGTTGTAGAAACCTGTGTTCCCCACACATGGGAGGTTAAGGCAAAGGCTTTAGGAGTGATATGGACTGAATCAGATATGTTTCATATTTCAACGATGTCTCAAAACTTGTTTCATGCTGATACAGAAAATGAGGAAATTTGCAAATTATTATTTTTTTTAACTGCCAATGCAGATGATTGTCATACTTAGCTAGGGAAAAGTAGAGAGGGAGAAAAGACTATGAAGTATTATGAGACATGGGACACCTTTCTTGGAGATGGTGTGCCTGGTGTTTACCTGTGCAGTTATAAATACGGCACGCAGAAGAGAGGGAAATGGCAACTCATTTTGGATGATTAGGGACTCTGTGATTTGCTACCTGGATACTAGGTTTACTTGTTCAGCCCTTGAGTGCCATCTTCTATTATTTCTAATTCTATGCATGCCTTATTGTGATCGTTATATAGAAGAAACCTCCATGTCTATATCAGAATGATTCCCAAGTCAACCACTCCTTCTGATCTCCTGTTACCTGTTCAAAAGCTGCTCTGTATGCTTCAGAGAACTCAGATTTTATGCTTTGGGGAAATTATTTTTATGTAGACAACTCTACCAAAACTTGAATGTAAAGTCTTCCTATTCTATGGAACCTGAAATTCTAGGGCACTAGTTTCCTCTCTGAAATATAAATCCAACACAGCCTCGCCTTTTTTCAAAACAGGCTAAGAATTTTTCTGTGACTGTGGTATTGAACTAAGTCTTTATGTGTGGCTCTGGATTTTTAATATTGCTATTATCTAAAACAGTGAGTTCTGTCTATTTGGAAATAAGAAAAATAAAACATATTTTTGAAATTTTTACCTTGAGTGACATAATCATGTGTTTATAGATATCTTGATTTGACAATGTTTTAGATATTTTACTATAGTCAAGGAAAATTAATACTAGAATATTGATAACTTTAGCCTCAACAACAGCTTAGAAGACAAGCGCACTAGGAAAGAAGTCTCAGACATCAGAAGACTCAGCACTTATCTTGAAGGTAATTGGGCCTCTCTAGCTCCCAGCTAATGTTGCTGCTATTGAGCTATTTGATTCCACCAAGAGACACATATTTTCCTCATTATAGTTATGTCAATTTCAAGATTCCAGGAGGGATAATGTGAGAGCTGAGCCACTGGAATAGAGAGCAGAATATTTGTCCTTGAACATTCTGGTCATCTTCAGCAATGTAAGCAAAAAGACAAGAGGAAGTGTTTGCCAGTACAAAAGACAAAAAAGAAGGAGAATAAAAGCTGCTTAATAAATTTATAAATATCATTATGATGATATGTTAGAAATAAGTACCTTATTAACAAATTAAATCAACTGCTTTAACCATATTATGTCACACATGCAACTATATACATGTATGGAAACACAGATGCTAGATTTTCAAGGCAAAGAATGAGAAGCTTGAGTTCTAGCAAGTACACTAAACATTTCGTGTTGTTTCAGGGATTTAATGAAATATGAAAGCTGTGGAACTATTCATGTAATGCATGATTGCTAGTGAAAGTTATACAATGGTCGTCAATAGTATTTTAATAAACACTACATAAAATATTGAAGTAATCTAAACAACAGAAGAGAAATGTTCACAGTATGTTTTGAATAACAATCATTTGTTCATTTATTCAAATATTTTATTATTATTTTAATTATGACTCTGTGGAAGGGTATGACAATTCATTGTGAGTTAGTATTTGCTAAGGCAGAAGAAGGCACCTGATCATCTGGAGCTGGAGTTATATGCAGTTGTGAACTGAAGATGTAGGCACTGGAAAATGAATTTGGATCATCTGGAAGAGCAGTACTGCACAGACTCTTAATCATTGAGCCATCTTTCCAGCCATATTCATGAAATTACACACACATATACTTATTAAGACATAATACCTTTTCAATAAGTTTGTATTATTACATGAAGTAATTTATAGTATTACATTTTGAGTATTCATAATACTCAAATGCATTTATTTGAGATTCTACAGATCAACATATCTATAGTATAACTTGAAAAAATTAACCCAGATTAGAACAGTTCCTTTTGATGTTAGTCCTTTTAGCTAGTGTGTGAATTTAACGCAGTAGGCTCTATAATGCACTGCTGTCATGATCAGCCTGGCTAATCAATGTACACAGCGAAATAACTGACCATTCTTATTAATCATCAGCACTTTCTGTTACTGTCAGGCCACAAGTATTAAATTGTGTTCTCATTAAATCCCCCTTTTGATATTAAAATATCTCTAACCTCATCATAGCTTGTTGAATAGTCCACTCCTTTAAGCTATTAATCTCATTTTACAGCATCCCTGGCCAAGTCATTCATTTTAAAAGTACTTCCCTTTTGCCATCATGTAAAGACCAAATAGCTCTTTCTAAACCTCAAAAGGGAAGGAAGTGATCTATTCTTTATTACACTTTATTATGTCCTTTAAAAAATCTTATCATGTATTAGCAGTAATATTCATGACACTGGAGTACACTTACAATAGTCAGCTCTCATGGTTATCAAAAAGCTTCATTTTAGCATTTAATCAACTCTAAAAGCAATTCATTGCTTTGGATATTCCCCATGCAATGAACATTATCCACAAGCACTTTCCTTTTTACCTAGAGCGGGATGGCATAGGGGATGGAACAAGGTTTCAGGAGGGACTTAGCAGACTTTTAAAAGGGCATTTTAATTTCCATAATAGCTTCTCTAAGGATCCAGTTGAATGGTCCTTTAATCTACCAAGTTGGGGAAAACCTTAAAAGCATTGTGTTGGTCTATGTATTCAAGCCCCCTTTCAGGAAATGAGCAGGTGTCTTGACACAGCCTTAAGCAAGACTGAATTATGTACTTGTGGTAGAAGGTTGTTTTATGATAGTATTGATTCATAGAAAGCTCTGCCTGAGCGAAAGCCTCTGCTTTATTTGCCTGTGAAATCTACCACTCTTTCTAATGGGAACACTCCGTAGAAACATGCTCCCTGAATCTAAGTGAAGAGATTTGAACTTCTGAAAGTGAATGGACCTCTAAATGTCTATTTCCATCACACCTATCCCACAGGACATTATTTCTGAGAGCCTCATGAGCAGATGAGCTCTTACTTTATGCCTGCCTCATTACTTGGTCATGAAAAAATAGACTCAGTCAATGCTTCTGCAAAACACGCTACCACTTTCTCACTATAAAGCTGGTGATACTGAGGGAGAATGATCATCTCTCTGGTAACCTTACATTCAAATTTATGCCTTATTTTATCATACATGAGTGTGTGGTGTATTTAGTAAATGATTACTGTGCATACGAGATGATTTTATTTATTATAATATCTATACCTCTAATGCTTCCCTAGCACTTTAATAATTATTTTCTGTATTTATGAAACATTTTGTGGGTATTTAACAAACTCACAGCTACAAAATTAGTATGAGAAATATCTATCAATTCACAGTAGGCAAAAGTTTCTGTGTCCTGCCCAGTCGGGTCCATAGTCATTTATTCCCAAATAATCACACAAAGGCTTGTATTAATTATAAACACTTTGTCCTATGGCTGAGGCTCATTACTTGCTAGCTCTCATGCTTTAAGTTAGGACATTATTCTTGTCTGAGTTTAGCCATGTGGCTTCATATGTTTTCTCATTTCCACTTGCTTCTTGTGCCTGGTTGGCTTCTGAGTCTTCTCTTCCTTTTTCTGGAGTTCTCCTCATCTGGCATTCCCACATATGCTTCCTGCCTGCTTTCTAGACAATCAGTGTTTTATTAAGTCAATATTTACAGTGACAAATGTTTACAGTGTTCAAAAGCATAGTCCCACAGCATTTTCCTTTTATTACTTAAAAAACAAAACCTGTTATTATTGCTATATCTGAATTCTAATCTGTGTTCCTGATACTATTTGGAACCACATGAAATACCCTTAGTACTTTCATAGCACACACATACACATGTGCATGCACACGTGCACACACACACACATACAATATTTTAATATGTTGGACTTTTGATATTTTATAATCCTTGGGGCAAAAGATAAACATCTTTTTCAGTATATTATGACCTCTCACTATGTAAGCCTTCCATATGGACAGAGTACAATGTTCATGTTTCTTAAAATCTTTTGATGAATTACATCACTTAATATAACATTTTCATAAAGTGCTTTGTGATTTTAAATTAATAATTTTGATTTCAATAATCTTGCTGGAAGAATTTAAAAGAAAAAGATATGAATATTAGGTAAAAAGTGCATGATATAATAATGACAATATTAATAAATAAAATGTAATGATGTCAAATGATATTATGCTGTACTTGTAGATTGGTGCCTAACCCAACTGTCATCAAAGAGGCTTCATACAGCAACTAATAAAAGCAGATGCAGCGACTCACAGCTGAACATAGGCTGATCAGGGAAAATGGATTTAAAGAGGGAGGAATAATAGTAGGAGCCAGAGGAGTCAAGGATATTACAGGAAATCCAACAGAATCAACTAACCTGGGCTCCTAGGACCTTATAGAGAATGGACCACAACCAGGTTGCCTACATGGGACTGACCTAGGCCCTCTGCATATGTGAACACTGTATAGCTTGGCCTTCTTATGGACATCCTAACACAGAGAGCTGGAGCTGTCTCTGACTCTTTTTTTTCTGGCTTTTGGGAACCTTTTGGGTTGCCTTGCCCAGTCATAATTCAAAGGGAGAAGCCTAGTCTTCCTGCAATTGGATTTGCATATTTGTTTGATATATATGAGAGCTCTGACATTTTCTGAATAAAAATGGACAATGAAAGGATTGGAACAGTTGGAAGAGAGGGACTGGGAGGAAAAGAGGGAAGGGAACAAACAGTCAGATGTAAAATAAATAAATAAATTTAAAGAATTTTTAAAAGAATGTTCGTATATGATGATGGAATAGAGGAGGGATATTGATTTTTTTTAGATAATCTTATATCTTGCTACATTGTTTATCAGCTGTAGGAGTTCCCTGGTATGTCGTGTGCAACCTTGCCAGCAAGGAAAGCACAACAACCAGGATCTTCTTTCAGCAGTACTCAGGACCTTTACAATTGTTCTCTCTTTGTTCTTCACCCTTCTCCTTCTCCCCCGGGAAACCCCGCCCACTGACTAGAAACTCTCAGGGCATCCAATCCCAATAAGCCATGTGGGCACAGCTCATAGGTCCACATACGCAACAGCAAACCACACCCCAGGCTCAAGGGGGGTGGAGGCCAGAAATCAGCACCATCTTTAGGGTGCAGCAGCAGGCAGCTCTCTACACTGGTAGATTTTTGGGGGTCACTTATGTACACAATCATATCACCTGCAAATAGAAATAGTTGACTTCTTCCTTTTCAATTTGTATCTTCTTGGTCTCCTTTTGATGTCTTATTGCTTTAGTTAAGACTTCAAGAACTATATTGAATAGATATATAGAGACCAGACAACCTTGTCTTGTTTCTCATTTTGGAGAAATTGCTTTGAGTGTCTTTCCATTCATCTAGGTTGATGTTGGCTGATAGCTTGCTGTATATTGTGTTTATTATGTTTAGGTATTTTCCACATATTCCTGATTTTCCCAGGAATTTCATTATGAAGGAGTGTTGGATTTTGTCAAAGGTTTTTTTTTTTTTTTTCAGCATCTAATGAGATGATCATGTGCTCTTTTTCTTTCTGATTGTTTTTATGATGGGTGACATTGACAGTTTTTTTTGTATGTTGAACCGCCTTGCATCTTTGGGATGAAGCCTACTTGATCATGGTGGACGATAGATATATCAAATATATATATATATATATATATATATCAAATATATATATATATATGATCAAATATATATATATATATTTCTTGAATTAGGTTTGCAAGTATTTTATTAAGTATTTTTGCATCAATGTTTATGAGGGACATTAGTCTGTAATTCTCTTTCTTTGTTGCATCTTTGTGTGACTTGGGTATCAGGGTGACTGTAGCCTCATAAAATAAGTTTGGCAATGTTCCTTCTATTTTTATTGTGTGGAACAATTTGAAGAGTATTGGTATTAGTTCTTCTTTAAACATCTAGTAGAATTCTGCTCTGAAACTATCTAGATCTGGACTCTTTTTGGTTGGGAGATTTTTAGTAACAGATTCTATTTCCTTTGGGGGTTTTAAGTTTGTTTAAGCCATTTATCTGATCTTGATTTGATTTTGGTAAGTTTCACCTGTCCAGAAATCTGTCTGTTTCTTTTTAGGTTTTCTAATTTATTGGAGTACAAGATTTTGAGAAAATAAATCATAGTAAAATTCTTCAGAAAGAAGGTAGAAATATAGAGGAAAAGATTTCTCAGCATATAACTGGGCTCTGTTTCAAATTTCATACACAAAAAGCAGGGGTTAAAGTCAAGATACTAGTTGAGTAACGATGGTTGTATATGATAAAAAAAAAACTCCAGTAAATAAATGAACATGCTTCCTGAACATGAGACAGAGTGGACAAATACTGAACTTGAGAGCTGATCAATGAATTTGATATCAATGGTGGGAAATTCTCTCAAAAAGGACTGAGCAGCTTTCCTATAAAACAGAGCAATCCATGTCACACAAGAATGGACAATGAAGCCCCAATTCAGAGGGTTCTGGAGGGAGAGCTTGCAGTAATATGACTAAGGTTAGGCTATAGAGACATATTTTTAATTAATAAATACCTGTCTACCTGCTTACTAGAAGGGATTAAGATGTGCCTGAATTTGCAGATTTTATTTTATTTTGTGATCAAACTACTCAGGTTAGTAATTATTTTAAATCTCAAGTTAGTGCTGAGAAAAAGTGATTCTCAGATGAATCGATGTCCAAAATCTCATCACTAAAAGGTAGAATGACAATTCCAAACGAGTCCTTGCTTCCACTGCATCGTCATCACTTGTCAGGGAGCTGGCAGGCATCAGAAGAGTTTTCATAGCATAGTGTGACTACAGTGAGTTACTAGAATTTAAACATGCATCCATTGATATTATAACACTCACAAGCTGCTAACAGTATAGAATCTATAAATTCCTCAATATAATGGCCTTTGACATTCCTTAAATATTACATCTTCACAGAGCGTGGCTGCCATAGAGTAAAGAAGTGAATATTCTCTGCCACCATGAAATAAAAATTCAGAAATAAAATGAGTACCATTTACACTAAAATGAGATGCCCTATTTTTAAAGTATGTGTCTAAGTTTGGAGCAATATATATTGGAGGATATGTGACTGCACTGTGACACTTCCAGACTGTGTTAATAAATTTAATTTTGAATCAAGGGGTGGAGTCAGTTAATATTGTCCTTTAGCCATAGGGAAGCCAGGAACAGGAAAGGAAAGACAGACAGGAATGAGAAGAGAGGGACTCAGACTGCACACTCTCTCTTAGATCTGGGAACTGGGATATAAGAGTGGTAAGAGGTAGGAAAAGCTTTTTTTGATTTAGATGGTTTTCACCCCATTATCTGTCAAGTTTTTTTTTTTTTTCTATTGGTAATAAAACAATTTAGCAAAACAAAGCAAATTTACTTTTATATTTTCCCCTTTATTAACTATACTGTAAATATGTGTAGATTCTAATTTTGCAGAGAAATGTTACAAAATTATTTCGTACTTGTTTAAAACCTCCAGATTTGCAGTTTTGCTGTAGACCAACACATCAAACAATCTCTGTGTATAACCATTTCTGAGGGAGAGGCTGACAAACCAGACAAAAAGCTGTATGTAATGGTTGAAAAGCAAGCACTAATCTCATTTAAATTTCTGAATGAGTGGATGGGTGGATTTCCCAACAGTAAAGTTGCACCCCAAATTGATCAACTTCAGCATCATCAACAGATGTCCCTAAAACCATTAGCAACTAATGGATTGCATAAAAGAAGCTAATAGCTCATTTGTCTACTCTAAATCCCATCAGCTCAACCTTTCAAAACCCCACTTTCTTCTCATTACAAAATTAAGTCCATTGTCCTTTAATTTTTAAACGATGTGTATTTCAAATCAATTAAGGCCAAAAGACCAATTATCTGTTGAATTTGTGACAGCCAAAGTGTTTTGAATAGCTGCTGAAAAGAGCTAGCTTGGCTAGAGCAGGCTGGAGACTGATGAATGGGGCCGAGGAACCAATAGCAGATGCATGTAATGTTAACGTATGCATGTTCACTCCCAAAGGACTATTAAAGAAGATGTGTGTGTCTCCTTTCTACAGTTCCCAGGGGTTTTTAATAATGAAAGCTGATATTTAATGGTGTTTACCTTTTCTCTGCCTCTTTGAAGGGATTAAGATTTTCTCAGTTGTATCTTATTGTTTTATAGCCCCCCTTAATGTTATAGTATCTATGGTTATCATCTGTGAGTTGTTCTGTAATTAAACATAGTGCTCATTTTTGGTGGCTATTCTTAGGCAAAAACCACTAGATTCTTTCCAGTTCTTGTTTATTCTTTAGAATGCTTTTTCTGACCCTAATTGCAGTCAGATAAATGCATGAAGCTATGAAAATTTTCAGTATGCTTATTGTGATGTTTCAGAAAGTTCCAGTCTTGGGATTTTAATGTATTTTTACTTGTCACACTGTCACTGAACAGGAAGCTATATTTAGTGAGTTAAGAATAATGACTTTACTATTGCTCCTGGTAAACAATTACGTGAATGCTAATGTGAGGTAAGGAAACAAGTTTGGAAATGTGAGATACTTCAGCTACATGATATATTCTTGAAACTGTTACTCTGCAAAAGCATTCCCTTATTTTTATGTGATCTGACTTCATCTAACACATTTTATTTGAAAAAATAACAAGCTTTTTATGTAGAATTTAATTGCTTAGCTCTTAGCATATAAATAAGGAATATTTCAAATTTGATTTAATACTACCCGATTGTTAAACTTAATTAAAACTAACTAATTTTGAAGGAGACTAAATTAAAGAGGGAGAGGTAAATGGATGCCTGTTGAGTAAAAGGCCCTATTTTCTATTTTTTAAAAATTAAAATATAATTTACACACAGGAAAATTATCTTTAACATAAATTTATGCAAGTTTTGGCAAAGGTGCACAATTCTTTGGCCATTAACAAGAATAATAATAGAACATTATCACTTTAAGTCAATACTTCTAGTTACTGTGTAGTCAGTCTTTCACATTCATGCATTGGATCATTTTCTGAGAATCTTCTGGGGAGTACAATAAGTGTAATCATTTAAGATTTAAGGGTACATATGAATGCACATACATATACACATACCACATGACCCACCTCAAAGTCAGATTGGAACTGTGTAAAATCTTCACAAAAGTTTAAGAATAGAAATCTCATAGATGAGTCATGATCAAATAAAGCTGCATTATTTTTTAACTTGGGGCTTTCTTTCATCAAAATTTTATAGGTTTGCTCAGTGAAGGCCAACATGTTGATAAATAAATATATATTAAATATGTAACTATGTGATAGGTATAGAAGAAATAAATTATATACTTTGTAGCCATTGTAAATGGCACTATTAATTTTAATTCTTAATTGATTTTTCTCTTCATAGTAAATGTAGCTTTGGTATTTGTCTCTTACATGCTGTAACTTTACTAAACTCACTACCAAGTTTACTACCCTTTTGTTTATAAATTTCTTAGGATATTTTGCATTATTAGTATTCATTTTCAAGTTGAGTGTAACTTGTGACTTGGTATTTTCTTCACAAATACAACATGATATTTGACAATGCCAAAGTGTACAATGCTTTATAATAGGCAGAAATTCTGTTTTTGGTTTAACCACAATTAAGATGTCATCTTTGGACCACCTTCATTGTCTTTTGGATCGTTGGGTTTTTTTTTCTCTCCTCTAATCAATATTAGTGATGAGCACATATCAATTTTTTTATTCTGTTGCCCATACTGAAGTGATTTATATGATTTTATGTATTTTATATGATTTTGTTTTCTTAAAAAATAATGCTCCTGGAGTAAGCCATTTGGAATCGTGATGTTTCAATAATTGCTTTAATACTTTTTTTTACTATTTTGTTGTCTTTCTACCTTCAGGATCATGATGAGTATGAGAATTTTATCCCATTTTTTTAAATCCCATTTTAGTATATTTTACTTTAGGACATTTTTCTAATATCTTTGTCTTTCTTCTGCATGTACAGCTTGATGTATAAAATAAGTTGAAAAATGCTAATTCATTAAATTCTGGAATAATTTGTATAAAATATACCCTATTTTGTCACAAAATATTTCACAGAATTAGCTTATAAAAATGCCTGGACCAGAGGTCGTCATCTTTACAGAATTTTTAATTACAAGTTGAATTTTCTTAATACGTTTAAAAAAAATTGGATTATCTTTTTATTCTGCAGTAAAAGTGATTTGTGCCTTTCAAGGAGCTTTTTAGTGTCATGTAAAATTGCTGATTTTATGGTAAAAGTTATAAAATGCTACCTCCATTTTATTTTTACTTTCTCTGACAAACACTCTATGTTGTGTTCATTTACATTTTTGGAAAGTGGAATGTGTTTCTTCTTTTCTGCTATTCCCATCTCGTTTGACTATTTCTGGAAATAATTTTTTAACCTGCACAATAAACAACTTTTATCTGCTAATATTCTTACATTTATATACAAATAATTTATCATTATTTAATTATTTACCTTTTTAATTCTTGAGGTTTAATTTTTCATTTTTCTAGTTCATTGTTTTCAAAAATTTATTTTCAAACCACCTTCAGAGTCATGTAAACTAATAAATTCCTTTCTTTATTGTATTAGTGAAAGTGAGAATTCAGGGGTTGTATTTTATTAATGTTCACTCTATAAAAATGTAATTGCTTTAATTTTTCTTGAACCAGGCATGCATTATTTTCAAGTATGTTTAATAATTTCTGAGAAGGTCACCATTTATCAGATATATTTCTTTCACTGAAAATGGTTTAATTTTATTATACTCTAAGAAAATATGCTCTTTAAGTTCTATTAAATCTAAAGTTTTAAATAATTTCAATGTAATCATATTGTTTCATCTTTAAGAGTAACCTTTTCCATGTATAAATGAAATTATGAGTGGTTTGATCAAATCCCTTATAATTACTAGCTGAAAAAAATGGTGTTTTTTTGGCCCACTTCATGTTTACTGGTATATGATTTCAAAACAACATCTTGGTAAATATTCCAGTTACCATGTGGTATTTACCTCCTGTAATTAAGCCTCCGTTGTTGGGCACATGCATGTTAGGGTTAGTCTTCCAGACTCCATGAACTAACCCTTTTCTCCTCATTCGATTTCCCTAGTGATTATTTGCAAATGGATTCTGAAGATTGCCTTCTCTGATATCTATATAGCCTCTCCATCTTCAATGTGGTGTTTATATTGGTAATCCTCCCTTTCTTTAGCCTGTCAAAGCATTTCTATTTTCTGTAATTATCATTATTTATATTTCCACATAGCATGAATTCTAATCTTTCTATATTTTGCAACTGTGTTGAGCAGCCTGCATTTAAAATAAATACCCACCTGAATCTCTTACTATTATCTTTGCTAACATGAATGAATTAAAAACTGTATTGTGCTGTATTCTTGGTTTCCCATGTCTCTTCTTCATTTTCCCCCTATTTCTGATTGTTTCATGGCACTAATTATTTGTTTAGCTTATCTTTACCTTTTGTTCATTAGAGTCACTAATCCAATTTTGTTGTTTTTGTTTTAAGCTTTACAGTGAAAACAAATAAACCATCCAAAAACAACAATAAGACAACAACAGACAGGTCCTCACTGTGTAGCCCAGGCCATCCTCAATGAGAGTCTCTTGATTCTGCCTCTTTTTTTTTGTTTTGTTTTGTTTTTATTTTTTGGTTAGAGTCTTTTTTATACTTATTATTATTATTATTATTATTAACAAAGAAGCCACACTTTCTATCCCTGTATATCATTATTCAAGGTCCCTTCCCCCTCCTGCCACATCAGGTCATTTTTTCTTCTCCACAACTCCCCATCCCCTCCCTGGACAGGCAGCCGACAGTTGCATGGTCCCACTGACCCAATATTGCTTAGTTCATTCTCTTTAGTGCTGAGATGATAAGTGTGTATCAATGTACCCAGCAGTACAGCAGATACCTTTAACCACAGTGTATGGAAAATTTTACTGCTTATATATGAAAATAAAGATTGGTTCTGAAGAGAGTAAACTTAATTCCAGAAACCCCATTTTGTATTGTAGTCGCCATTTTATACTAAAATAGAGTTCAGTTTCACATTTGTGGTAGGTGCTTCCCCAGTTCCCAGAAAGAATGTGCTAAGTACTATGTAAGGACACCTGAATGATGCACCCCTAAGGAAGTAAACCCACCAGCCACCCGACCCAGGTAGAGTTCAGCAATGTTAAGCTGTAAAAAGTCCTTAAGCATGAGTTCCTGGAGAGAGCACCTGTAGCCTTGACCCCAAGTAACCCTGCCTCGAGGACTTTGCATATAAAAAACTTGTGCAACTTTTGGTGCTCAGCTCTTCCCAGCACCACTCTCATGGGGTGCGGTGTGGAGAACAAGCTCTCTGCCTAGGCTTCTATCGCACTGACAATAAACATTGCTGTTACACTTCAGACATCTTTGTCTCCGCTGGCCTCCCTGAGTGATTGCGATTTGGGCATTACAGTTCTTATGGTATTTGCCTATTGAGCATTCTGATTTCCATTTTTAGCACTGCACAAACTATGTGTGGTGTCAGACACCTGTAATTACAAAACTCAGGGCTTGTCAGAAAGAGAATCATAAGTTCAAGGTCATAATTAGATACATAGTGAACTCAAGGCTAGCATACTAGAGACTTTGTCTCAAAAAGAATAAAGAAGAAGTGATTCTGACAAAAAAGAAACTGTTGATTATGTTTCATCACTTTCACCTAGCAACAAACCAGGGAAGCTACAATAATTGGCTTGCAAGAGAGGCCCACAGGTGCAGAATAGTGAGATCAATGTTAGAGGGGTAGCCAACTACATTGTTATTGGATTTCAGGACCACTCCACAAGATAGAACCTATACTTGATGTAGTTAATGAGTCAAAGATTCACACTAGACAGATCAAGGGACCTATAGGAAGCTTACTGTGGGGCCCACAGAAGCTTGAACATAGAACTGCAATGGCAGGCTTAATGAAAGCTAGACAGAAAGCAGGCACTTGCTGGTCACAGGAAGCTCCCATGAGCAGACACCATCCAGGGAGGAGCCAGCAGCTAAGGGAAAATACCTGACGTTCCAAACATTCCCTTCCTGGGAACTGGAGAGATAGGTATACTTGCTGACCTGCTGATATAGGGAAAGGACCACTGCTAAATGTTGAAACATCTATTGAATTCAAAGCAGCCATTGAATTCATAACAGATACCTCTAGCTAGCCTGAGCTTGGACCAATCCCAGGACTGTAACCCTGAAGCTCTGAAGCCCCTAGAGCTGGCCTTCCAATAAAAACCCTTCCTTCATGCTTCTCAGTGTGGCTCCACCACTGTGTCAGATGGACAGAGTGACCCCAAGCTAGCTTGTCAATAAAGAGACTCATTGCTATTTATTGGACCTGTCTCATGGTGGTCTTTGGGGGGTCTGGACTCTGGGCATAGCACATGATACTATTATTCTGCCGAAAGATTATATTAACAAAATGATTCACAATGATGTATCAGTTTACCCATAGATTGTAGCACAACTCAGTTCTCATTAGAAAAGCTTCTTCTTGTTATGGGTGGTAATTATCACCTAGAACCACATCTGGATGCTGCATAGGAAGTGAGAGGCTTTGGAGACCTCAACCGGAATGGGATGTCTTTGTTACTCTCCTTCACCTCACTTCTGGACAATGCATTGAGAGCAGCAGGCTTTGGAGTCCTCAGGCCTGAATGGGATTTTTTTTATTCCCCTTCACCCGAAGATCAGTGATCCATGGGGAAAAGTGTCCAGAAAAGTTGTAAGGACCAAAGGTGATAGGTGGTTTTTAAGGAGACATCATTTTTTTTTGTTTCTCAGGCACAACAGGGCTGAGACACATGTGGGTATACAGAGCCTATGATAGCACACAAAGGACCCAAAACAAGCTCAAGCTGAACAAAAATCCCAGCATGGGAAAATATGCTCAAAATCTCACCCCAGCCAAGAACATATTTACAAACCATAGTTTCAGAGATGTGGAGAATCAATTTTATTCATTGGATTGATACATGGTATATTAAACAAACTCCATTGTAGGCCCCATGCTCAGGAATATACTGCAAACACTATCTTGACTCTTTTTGTCTTTATTATTTAAGAGAAAGAAAGAACTTGAAATTGGTTGTGGAGGAAGAAGAAAGAATATGAGATGAGTTGGAGGATGGGAAAGAATATCGCACACATCACAAATATAATGTATGGAATTCTAAAAAATAAATTTTAAATAAAAAGACCTAAAAATAAAGAGTATATGCCTTTTTCTGCAAGTTGCCTTTCTTTGAAGGTTAAATGAGGATAATGGTAAACTGAGCTGTGATTGTCTTGTTTATCCTATGGCTTTTTTCATTATCCTTTATGTTTAGATTGGTGAATATTATGGAGAGAAGGGTAGAGATTTATCAACATTTTTTCTCACGTTTAGCTTTTAGGCATGACTCAAACACTGCCTGCCTGCACAATGTTAACAATGGTAGCTGGAACTATAGCTTAACAAAATCCCAGACATGTTTAAACTATTGTGAAACAATGTGTGATTGATTTTGTAATTTACTGCACACTTCTTGAGTGTGAACTTTGCATATGACAACGTCCTGTTCAACATCAAAGGCTAGACCTGTTGTCTCCTAACCTGATGTGCCTATCCTTTAGAGAAAGTCTTTGGTCTCTTCATCTTTCCCTGAAATTATTATTTGTGTTCAGTGTTATTCCCAGGCTGGTGCTAGTCTCTGATATCCTGGTTCACCCCAGGACTAAGCAGATACTTCTTAGCCTCTGGTTCACAAGGATGGAGACTACATATACAGAAACTTGCAGTGTCTTCACTTAGAGATTGTGTTTTCTATGCTTAGTGTGAAACATAGAATCATTTTTTCTGAGTTTCTCATTGTGGATATCTGTAATCTTGTGGGATAAGAGTTATTTAAATGTTTAATTGAAAGCCATTTTGAATTCCTAATCTAAACATTTTTAATGCAGCATATGCTGACATATTTAGATAGCTCCTGAGTTTTAAAGTCTATAGTATTCTTTTCCTCCATGTTTTTAAAGATTTAGTAGCTGTTATGAGAAATTTGGCTTAAAAGTCCCATAGAGAAATATGCATGGTATTCTCCAAAATAGGTCTTTGCTTTAAATATCCAAGATTTTATAAGCTTTGAAAAATTAGACAGTTTTTGCATGAAATAAAGGTTATGTGTTCTGATTGTGCCAAAAGAACTGGCAACAGGATTTGGGGCACACATGTTGAGCTGGCTTTCTTACCATGGGTGGTTCTAATAAAGAAATATTTAAATATGAACCTTCTGGTTTTTATTCCAAAGATGGAAATATCAGAAATTAAATAGCTGTCTTGCTTCAATTGTGTTATATAATACATAACATATAATGGGCCACAGCATGGATTGGAATTTTGTTTATTAATGAAATCAAACTTCATTATTCATAGACAGAAATAGGTACAAGCATGAATGTTAGATATGGTATTAAATGAAAATTATGGGCATCGTACGTAATTAAATATAGTTTCATCTCATATATAAAAACTGAAACAAACAAAACTTTTTACTGAATTTTAAGTAGCACCTTGGAATCATCCCACACAATGGGCACACAAATTGATATATTTTCCTAGTTAAGATTCCCATTTAAACAGTTCCTAGATAAAATCAAAATAAAACAAACATTTCCTTATACTTTTCAATGTTACAGGCACACCTGTAAATTTTCATGTATTCCTATTTGTGAGAGTCACATCAGATCTTGACTTCTAATAGTTTTTGCATTTTATATGAGTTAAGCCTACCTGTATATTTTCTTTGCTTTCTGAATTTTTGTTAGATGTATTTACTACTTCCTCAGTCATTAGAAATTTTTTTATTTTCATTTTGTATAGACATTTTGTGTGTGTCAGGGGGTATAGCATGCTTCTTTCTCTGATAAAAATCCTTGGAGGGACTACCACTTGTTGGAGTAGTGAGCACAAGAATGAATAATATGTTAGGTATACAAGTGTGTATTGTGTTAGGCACTCGCTAAGAAGGAAATGGCTGAGGTAAAGTATGCCTTTGCATTGGTAACCTTTTCCACACAGATTAAGTATTTAGGTATAGTAGTTAGCGTAACTACTTGTATATTCTTCATGAAAATTTCAGGAAGTCTATGTTCTTGTTAATACGTTTTCTATTGTGTTCACATTAAAAAATCCTGATATTTTTCTGGTGCTCATTTCCATTTTAATATACATTGTCTTGTAGTTATGCTCAAAAGATGGTAAATTTAATTCTTAATTTGAATGTACTCCTGTGTGAAATGTATATCCAAAAGATTCACCTATTTGTACTGCACAGACTGTGTCTTACTGATTGGTTATTAAAGACACTTTTGCATTCTGGAGACTGGAAATTATCAACTATACAATGAACACCCTTCAGTCTTGGAGCTTTTTTCTGTATATTTAAAGGTGATTTTTGATAAACCAAACTTTTTGAGATCAAGTACTTCTAATTTATTAAGTATCCTTTTGTGATCAACATTTTTATTGAGTAATTTTTATCTGTTTAATTTTATATATCTTCCTAAAGTTACATGGATTTAGCCTTCAGTAATTTATCTACCACGGTTATTTAATTGATTTAAATAAAAAATTAATCAGGAATACAAACATTTCCTTGGGCCAGAGTATACACAGCATCAACAGAAGGACTCAGTACCATAATTTGAAAACAGCATGATGTTTTCTTCATCTTAAATCAGAGATAATTTCTGTGTAGATTTGTTCCATTGTCAACCTAGTCTATGATAGATAATTATGTCACCATCCACATTCCTATTTTTTATAGATGTTAATGTATGAAATAAATATATCAGCAATATCTGCCTTTAAGTGTTCTCTGACCATTTTTTATCAGTTCTCCCTCTCTCTTATGGAATTTACAGTGTTCCTTGGCTTCTACATATAGACACACATATACACAGAGAGATGGATATTTCATCAGAAATACACTGCACTTATGGGTTTATTCTGAAAAACTGGTATGAACTTGTTTATTTTAAAAATCTCTTTTGTGGTTTTCCTGCTTTTTTTTTTTTTTTCTTCTAGATTTTAGTTTAAAGTTACTGCAAAACTCTGTTTGATTATTTTTACATTTAATTTGTTTGGTACTACTGTAGTTAGGATATTTATCAGATTCAATTTTGCCTGTATTGTTAATATGCTTACGTAGATGTGTTTGTGGTTTTAGATAAGCAAGCTTCCTTACTAAAAAGTCTTTTATCAACTGTGAATTTATGTAGAGTTCTGATTTTTGTCTTCAGACACAGAAAAAATCATTTTATTGTTTTCAAACATTCTCTCATATATTTCACTTTACCTTATTAAACTTCCAGCAGATATAGGTGAATAAAAAGGAATTGATGATAGCCAGTAAACAGACTTTATTCCCAATACTGGTAACTGGAAACAAGTATACTATAACTATAGTGATTGTATTTATATTATTCTGTAATCATTTTATTAATATTTTATTTAATGAGGTTACACTTAAATACTTTGCATATTTATTAGATCAATGATCTACTTAGAAATAAAACAATTAATGGGATAAAAGGAAATGAAGCTTAACATCACCAATTATTTACTAACTAACTAAATGAAGACCAAGTACTTAATATTTTTTATCCAAATAAGTGGGAAGTTGTTACTAACTTTGATGCAAAAGTCTGAGTGCACTAGATTTGATGGAAAGAATTTGAATAAATAAAATATTGAACAGCCTGTGCCATGAACACACATGAGTAATTCAGAAATTTAGAAAATAAATCTTTATTGACAATAATATATTGGGAGCCATTCATACATGTATATTACTTAAATCTACTAAACAAAGTTAAGTAAAGGAATGAATAAAGATAGAGAGAGGAAAAGTGAAACAAATTGATCTTGGAAATATTTAACAAGAATAAACTAGGAATGATCTAAGTATAGTGATGGAGAGCATAGACCGCTTGTATTTTGGGACTGTGTTGAATCATTCCATGTATTTTCTAGATCCATGTATTTACTTGCAAATGTAATGATTTTACTTTTGTTGTTGTTGTTGTTGTTGTTGTTGTTGTTGTTGTTCGGTTTTGTTTTGCTGTGGAATGGAACTCCACTGTATATATTTATCTCATTTTTATTAGCTTTAAAACTCTAGATCTAACCTGGAGAAACTGCAGAAACTGAAAAAGCATGAGGGAGTTTGGCTAAAGGAAGATGCCAAGAGTGATAATATGCATGAGATATATGAATATGCTCTGGTTCAAGCCTGGCTTTCTCAAGGAAATCAAGGATTAATAACCACAAGTGCAAAGAAAAGAATGTGTGTGGAGAATGAGAGAACTGTAAAATATTCAAGTGCAGTGGGAATGTCTGGGCTATGTTCCTATCATACACCCACTTTCTACCAATGGGAAGTGACCACAGAATCATGGCGCATGAAGTCAGACGCTTTGGTTCCTTTGTTTAGTTCTGCTTGATTTCAGAGTGACAGACATAAGCTCATTAGTGAATTTTTTTTTCTGCTTTGCATCTCTGAAAAAAAGTTTCTAGTAATTGCTCATTTTTCTTTTCACCTCAAACTTAAGCATGATATTCAATTACCATGTCCTGAGAGCCCTTGGGTGCTTCGTGGTCCCTTGTTAGTTGGCTTAAGCCAAAACCCTGTCCACATGAAGTGTCTCAGAATTGCTTCCATTAGATTGTGCCATCTGTTTTCTGAGTAGAAGAGTAATTGGTACCAGATGTAGCCTCAAGAAAGAAACTTAAAATCAAGATTGTGTTTTTTTTTTCCTGTTTATATATTTTAGAAGCACATGCGTAATCTAATTTGCAGGGTGAGAGATGATAATGAGCAAGTATTGGCATCTCAGTTACAGTGATCAGCAAGCCTAGGTAAGAAAGAACTGATGTTAGATGGGGCTTTAGAGTCAACTGCCTATGGCATACAGTAGCTATGATAAAAGTAGGTATTACATTGTTTGCAACTTGCTATAGCTTCTCGGTAGAAATGTGATAGTAGACAGAAAAAGTAAAATGCCAACTGTCTCTGATCATACTTGCAATGTTCAGATGGAAGTTTTAGAAGTCAATTTTATACAAGTTCCTTTTACTTGAAATCATAAGATGTAGCCTAAGGCCTGACTATAGAAATAGTCAAACTTCCAAACTAAGTAAAAGTACAGTTCTACCAAAATTTAGGCTAAGAACAGGACCTTGTTGGAAAAGAGTAGAGAACTGAGGCAGAAGGTACATATAGTAGGGAAGAGTCAGAGTAAACTGATAAATTTGCATTCTGTAAATATGTAAAAATGGCAATGAACATGTCTGATTTTTATATAAGCTAGACAGTTGCCTTTAAGTTTAATTTCACTTATCATCTGGATTCATCCTTACCAACCTGAGTATTTTTTATGTCTACTGAGAGAATAGAGTGTCAACAACATATAAAAGGAGAGGTGCAAATAGGAATCCAAAAAAAAAAAAGTCATTATGTTTAAGAAGTTGCAACTCTTATCAATCTGCTTGAAAAAGAAGGCAGGAGGTCATTTATGACAGATATCTTAATGCTGTAGCCCAAGAAGCATGACACAAACAAATGGGTTAGATTTATTGAAATAAATGCATCTCTCAACATACAGGATTTCTGTCAGTTTAAACTGTAAGTGAGCATTAATAACATGTGTGGATATTTAGTTGAAGGCATTATTACAGTGGGTGAAAGTGAGTTGATGGAATCTGCTGGAAAACTGAGTTGGAAGAGTGCCTGAAGGCTGAGAAGAATATAATACATTGTATACTACTGATCTGTAACTTTAGTTCTAGCAAAATCTAGGACATCTACTTTCTATGTATCTTCTCAGAAAATATCTCTTTACTGTATTTTCATAAGCTAGAGCTGATAGTAGGATTCTACTGGAAAATGGGTTTCTCACATCCCATGGGAGTAGAATCTGAGACACCGAATAGAAGTGGTATTTGCTTATTATATCAAGAACATGAAGTTAGCAAGACACACTTCAGAGAGTGGTTCCAAGCAAAGCATCATCTCCATATAACTCATTGATTATTACATAACTGGTGATAAGCTCATCAAGGATGAGTATGATGATGTGGCTTATTATGCATGAGTAGAAAGAAACTGAGGCCAAGAAACAAAAAACTCAGTTTAGCTTATCATTCTTGACTCACTTCCTTTTTCTAAAGTTATAGATAGGTGCTATTTCACAGAATTCAAGCATACCCATAGATTATGTCTCATTGAGAAAATATTGTTCAGTGTAACACCAAGACAGCCACCCCTAAATCTTCTTCCAGAAAAATCTGAAGTAATTTATAATGTCCTTGAGTTAGAATAAAGCACAACCCCTGTTATTTGTAAATTTTGTGTATAGAGTTATCCTAATGTTCTGAACTACAGATTAGCCTGCATATTTGCGCATGTAGATATTAGAATAGAAAATATTCTCAACCTTTAGCAGATTCATGATGGTTATTTTTTCAGCCTCAAAATGAACCATGAAAATAGATATGTTTAATAAACGACAAAATAACCACACTGCCTAACTTATCTTGAGAAATGGGTGCTATTAAAATGGGTATTTCAAGAGAGAACTAGAATGTGAAACCTATCTATATGTCTTAGTTGGGGTTTCTATTGCTGTGAGGAAAGAACATGATCATAGCAACTCTTGTAAGAGAAAGCATTTATTTGGGCTGGCTCACAGTTCAAAGGTTCAGTCTATTGTCATCATGACAGGAAGCAAGTCAACACACTGCTAGACATGGTGATGCTGGATAAGTAGCTGAGTGTTCCACATCCAGATCTTCAGACAACAGGAAGTGATACTTAGCCTGACTTTGGTTAAAACCTCAGAGTCTACTCTCCCGACCACTGGCATGCTTCCTCCAACAAGACAACAGCTACTTTAGCAAGGCCACACTTCCCAATAGTGTCATTTTCTAGAGCCTCTGATGGCCATTTTTATTCATAATACCACGCTATAACATACAAAAAACAAACAAATAAACAAAATAAAACAAATAAAAAGCCCCACTTAATTCTTGGTAGATTATACATATCAGTTAAACCTGCCAATGAGATAGAAAGAGGACACATGATTCCAACTGCACATCACTACCTGTCTGTTTAGCCAGGAGAATCACCTTGAAATATACTTTGCATTGTGAAAATATGGAGACATTGCTACAATCAACGATGGTGTTGGGATAATCTTTTGGAAAACTCCAGATTCCACTATACATGCAGCTTTTTTTTTTCTATAGACTATGGCAGCTTTAAGTTTCTGCTAGGCTTTGATAGATTCTAAACCACTTAACAATGAGACTCTTTCTACTGAAATGGAGCACAATTAGTGAGGATGAGAAGGTGGATAGCTGAGTGTTCCCCCACAAAAACCTAAAGAGTTTGCCTTGAGTTGTAAGCAGTGGTGGAAAGGTTGTTATTATGCTGTTGCTTGTATACATTCTCACATTCATCAATTGAAAAGCTAACTATCAATTTTATTGTGGTACTAGGTTTAGATTTAGAAATCTAGGTGCTATTGATGTGCTGGTGTTAGGTATGGGAAACTAAAAGGTAAGTAGGATCTAAAAGGGTCTATAATTTATAGCTTAAAATCCATATGAAAGAGGAAGCTGCAGACTCAAACACACTTATTTTTCTTGTTTACACATTTTAGTTCATATTTTTATTACATCAAACCATATAAATTAAGACTTTTTAAACAGACAGAAAGACAGCATAAAATAGAAAGAGTGAGGTAGAGGAAGTTTAAATGGTTTCATAAATGAAACGTAAGTGTGAAGATGTTCTCACTGATACATTCTCAAAAAATATTCACATCAGGAAATATTCTTAGAGTCTGTGACTTCCTGCCCATGGTAGATGATGATCACTTTTTCTCATCTCTCAACCTAGAACTTGGTCAACAAGCCCATTTAAAAATTGGCAAAGATGCAGTACAGGGTAGTATCGCGGAATAAACCCGCCACCAATTGATATGTTTTAAATAAGATTTATTTTGTTAGAATCACGAGCAAAAGAAGGTTTTAGCAACACGCCTAGCCACAGCCGTACGGAGCCGCCACGCGCCAGGGCCGGAAGTCCCGCCTCCCCTTCCGCCGCCTCGTACTGGGCCGGAAGGACCGTACAGTCCGGGATTCCCGCTACATCTCCCCATTTTGTCTAAATAGGAAGGTTCTAAACTAGGTATAAAGCTACATACTACAGGGATTACCATAAGACAGTGTGTGGGAAAGAGGAAGGAACTAACATAAGTGAGGTCAAACTACCGCTAGCAAACAACTACAAAGTGCAATTTAATATCTAAAATGTTGATACAA
>PVIH01011338.1:0-69760 GCA_004025045.1 Sigmodon hispidus | reverse complement strand
TGGCGGGGTTTCCCTCAGCAGGAGCCGTGGAAGTGGTCAGGGACAGCGTCCACCTGCCCCTGCCCCAGAGAGTGCTGGGATTCTGCAGCCAGCGCTGGGTCCCGGAAGTGGAACCAGCAACAATGGGCTACAAATAATTCTGCTACGAACATAGTTGAGATAATGCACTTACAGTACAACTTTAGGGTGTACACCCAGAATTGGAAATGCTGGATCCTTGGGGAGATTGATTGCCAGTTTTCTGAGAAACAACCATACTGCATTCCAGAGTGGGTGAACAAGGGAGGAGCGTTCCCTTTGCTCTGCAATGACTCTAGCATAGGCTGTCATCTGTGTCTTTTATCCTAGCCAATCTGGCAGGTGTCAGGTGGTATCTCAAAGTTGTTTTGATATGCATTCCTCTGATGGCTAAAGATGATGAGCACTTTTTCAGGTGCCATTCAGCCATTCATAATTCTGCTGTGAATTTCCTTTTTAGATCTGAACCCCATTTTTTGATTGAGTTATTCAAAGATTTGGCCTCTAGATTCTTGAGTTATTTAAATATCTTAGAGATCAGTCCTCTGTCACTTGTAGGGTTTGTGAAAATCTTTTCCCATTCTGTAGGCTGTCATTTTGTCCTATTGACAGTGTCCTTGGCTTTGCAGAAGCTTCCCAGCTTCAGGAGATACCACTTATTGATTGTTGATCTTAGTGTCTGGGTCATTGGTGTTATATTTAGGAAGTGGTTGCCTGTGCCAATTTGTAGAAGTGTATTTCTCACTTTCTGTTCTATCAAGTTTAAAGTGGCTGGGTGTATGTTGAGGGATGGAGAGCAAGGGGATATTTGTGGGAAAAGACTTTATTTTATAAATGAATTGAAAGAAATTTTAAAAAGAAAGGTTCTTGGAGATGTGGGGGAAGAGAAAACAACAAACGGAAATATAACACTCATTAATCATATACCCACGATCCTAACCAACTGTTAAAATTATTCTCACTTTAGATATTGAACTTTTGGGTGACCAGAATAATCATATGTATTTTAAAAAGTACTTTTAAGAACAATCTCGCTCAGATGAGAGAACGAAAGTGGGTCATTTGCCCTTGTGTTTGAGTTACATCACTTAGAATGAGTGTTTCCATCTCTATCCATTTAATGGTTAATTTTCTTTTCTTTTTTCTTAAAAGAAGAACAACATTTTATTGTATAAACAAATTTAAATTTCATTATCTATGTATCAGTTGATATTCATCTAGACTATGTCCATATTCTGGCTGTTGCAAATACGGTATCAATGAACATAGATAAGCATGCATTACTATAGTAGAATAAAGGGATCCTTAAGGAATATGCTTAGGAGTCCTATACTTCTCACTCTAGAAGCCTCCTAAGTCACATAAATATACATGTCCATATAAAAGACCCTAACTCCTAACTGAAAATTAGGCTGAACCAACAAATATAGGGAGACATAAAGAACAATATTTTAAAATAAAAATGCTATGACACAAGACCACATGAAGAACAAGAAGAATGAGTTGGCCATAAAATAAAGAAACACACACACATACACACACATGCTCACATACATTTAGAAATGATAAAGAGTAAAGAAATTAATTTAGTAATAGGTTAAAAAAGAGTATTAACTCATAAGGTCAAAAATTAGAGAGCAAAAGGATGATGGCAGTCTAGAAATGACACATTTGATGGAAAAGGCTCTGGAGAATAGGATATGAAATGGTGCTAAGCTTTAATACCTGGGACTTTAAAAATCATTAACTGTAAGAGAAACAAACTTGACACAAATATGGTCAACAGGATGCTTGGAGAGGTAAATAATCATCTTTGTACTGGCTTTGACAGCACTTGTTTGGAATGTTAGCATTATTCAGATGGACTGAAAAGTATATTCTTTGGCTATGGTAGTGCTCATAGGTGGCTTTTCAGTAGTAACTAGATAGCATCGCCACTTTGTGTATATATATATATGTATATATATACATATAAAACATATTTAATAAAACCTGAATATCAGAGAGAGGAAGCACCACAGTCAATTCTCACCCAGTTGCCTTGCAACTTGCTCAGCCTCGCTCCAGGTTGCTTCTGCCAGACTCTTCTGCCAGTTGCTTCTCCCAATTGCTTCTGTTCTTTCTGATTTCTACAAGCCCTGGTATACCCTATCCCATCCAGTTTGGGATTAAAGGCAAGTAGTCTTGAACTCACAGAAACAGAAGAAGATCTGTCTCTGGAGTTGTAGGATCAAGGGTGGAGGTCACCACTCCTGGCTCTCCCTGTGCTCAGATTAAAGGTGTGTGTGACTGACTCAGCTGTTTATCTTTGTATTCAAGGTTTAAGAATTTCCTCAGCTGTCTGCCTGGTATTTGACTGGGTGTGCTCTCCCCAAAATTCAGGTTTTATTAAATGTGTAATATATATCCACACCACTTCTGTGGACTGATATATCTTTCACTTTCCTCTATATTAATAAAAAAATAAATGTACATTGTACTTATTCTAAAATTTTTAATATTTGAATACGGTTAAGTTAAGAACAAGAAGTAGCTAATAAAATACCAATCTCAAGTGCAAGAAACATTCCTTTTAGTTGTTAGTAAGATGGAATTCAATAAACAGGCTATAGTCATTTTTTTTTTTGTTACTTTTCCACATTTGAAGCTAAGGTATTATTGGTGAAGACATAACACACTTTGAATTATGTCACCACAAACTACTAAGAAATCTATCTTGTCCTGTAATTGTGTTTATAATGCCGCAAATGAAATGATGGTTAGAAGTATAAAGTTTCTTCATATCAAAGGATTGCACTGAAGAATAGTATTTGTATTTTAAAAATACATTGATTTTTCCTCTTCAAGTGCGTTATCTAAATAAAGAATAATTTTGTGTCGTAGCTGAATTGAACCTTGATAAAAAGACAGAAAGTCAAAAGAAAATAAGTCAGTATTTACTCTGATAATAAGATGGTGTTAACTTTGGAATTCTTTGAAACTGAAACATAAAGGCCAAGATTGCACAGCTTTTCACAGAAATATAGGTGTCCTGGGTACACTGTTTGGAGTTGGGGAGTAGGTTTTTAAAAAGCAATTTCTACCAGGTCTGGCTCTTAGTAGAAGGTCTCTCTCTATTCTCAAATCAGATTGACTCTCTTCTTAGAAAGCAAAGCTTTTCAACCTTGCAGATATCCTCCCTGGGGCTAAAGATCAACCACCTCCAATAAAAGAGGATTCACTAGAGTCCTTCCCCATAGAGATGCAGGCAGCTTTAAGAGTAAGTACTTCAAAGAAGTAATTTACTTTTATAAACAGTATAAATAAAACAGAAATAGGAAGTAGTTCACAGGCTTGCAGCATTTCGCTCTTTTACAGCACTCTGGATATTTTATTTTATTTCATGTAGGAGGTCTGCAGGCTGTTAGAGTTGCTTATCTAGGGGAAGTCTCCAAGCTATTCAGGGATAATTCAGAGATGTCAACTATTTCTCCCAATAGAAGTTTTATTTAAGATACAGCCCCAAGGCGGTACTTTCCTACCAGAATAATTGTAAATTGCGGTGTTTGATGAGACATTTTATTCCTTTAAAAAGATTAGAACATTAATGATTTTTAATTAAATATCATAAAAAATATTGACAGACACATTTTATCTTTGTGTCTTTATCTGCACCAGTACTTCTGAAGTTCAACTTCACTGAGCATTCAGTATGCTACTGCATGTTTTTAAGACTTTAGCTTCAGAAACAGAATGTGCTGAACTCACACCCTCTCCCTTTTCCTTAATAGAGGATCACTTTGGATTTACATTAACATATCACAACATTTAGAAACACTCACTATAGTGGTATTTCAGTCTCCAGGTGCCTCAATTTTTCTTTTATTTTTTTATTTAAAAAAATGAAGCAAAAGGGGAAGGAAAACGTAACCATTGAGTCAATCTCTCACATACCATGGGTATAAGAGCAGAGGAGCATCTTTGTCATTATACCTTGCTACTAAAAGTAGAGATAGATCTAAAATTAGCCTTTTTTTCCTTAATTCTACAAAAGGATTACAATAGTAATCTCTGATTTTATTTCTTTTCTTTAACTTTAGATAGTTTTGAGTCACATACAACTCATACCTAATTATGTCATCAATTCAATTATACCTACATTAGATTAAACATTCAAATCCAGATTGGTATATAGTGAAACGGTTCCATACTTAGGTAATGGCACTTGCCAACAATTCTAGCTTGTTAAGTGTTGTGTGTTTGTTAAAATACAAAAACTAAATAAGCAAAATTTGAAAACTAAATAAAATATTACACTTGCACACACACACACAAGTTTTTGGCAGTGTAGTTTGAACCAAGGTACTCATTCATGTTGAATACCTTTTATGTCTTCTGCATCACACCTAGAGTCTGAAGCATGAATGCTCTTTCTATGTCCATAATAAAAAGTTCTCATGAATAGTGCTCTGTGTCATTCTTCTGCAAAAAGTATTGTTGTTACTACATGCAAAAATTTAAAATTGTGTTCAACATCAGTGTGTTTAATATCTGTATTGAAACTAGATGACAGAAACACCTTCTGGTATTATGAGATTTATGTTATTGAAAATCAACCTCTTTGTAGTAAATGCTTTTAGAAGTTGTACAACTGACCTGTCAGTTATTTCATTTTTATATAGCTCAACATAAAACCAGTATTTTGAGCATAATCTGCCTGTGTTTATGTATTGAAAAATATTGTATTGCAAGTCAGTCTAGTGAGAGGTCTAGTAATGTTTTCCTCTTTCAAAATGTCTTGGTTAGACTTATCGAGCCAAAGGAATTCTGAGCACATTGCTATGCAATTCAATTAAAACAAAAGGTACTTGTTTATACTCAATGCAGTTCTGTCCCATGGAAAAAAATAGATGATAGCTGGGTGCAGATAATTTCACTTGCTCATCACATTGGCACACAATATATGAATCAAATGGTATTGCAGAAAACAAAGAAAGGCTGCAAGCATTTTTAAAGCATAAGTTTGCAAAAGCAGAGGGGAGGTCCCCTTCCCTAGACCAAGCATCGAAAAGGTCACTCAATCATACATTTAAGCACCTAGTAATTTCAACAATTTCCACAAGGGGATTGTGGGCCTGAAACATCTACCTGACTTTAGGGGTCAATTCTCTTTTCTTGTAAACAACTTGGTATCCACACCTGTCTCATTTTCCCTCAAAATCATCTTGACAGCCTTGAGGCCCCTACAAAATACTAGTAATTTATATGGTTTAAGAGAGCTTCTGATATTAAAATAGCATACTACAATGTGATAGTGTTAAGATGAAAATTTCATAGTTATTTGTAGGAACTCAGATAAAGCCCAATGTTTGATGTCTTATCTTGAAGAAGTGAGACACTTGAGTAAATATCCAGAGTCACAAAAAGAAAGGAAGAAAGCCAGCAACACACACACAGAGGGAAAAAAGCAATAAAAAAGAAGGAAAAGGAAAGAAAAATAATAAAGAAAGGAAGAAAGAAAAAATAAAAGTCAGAAAGAAAAACTAATACAGAAATTAGAAGTCATAAAATTTAATCTCATATCCAAGGGCTGTTATGGATTGAATGTTTTAGTTTGAATAAACTAAAAATATCATTTATTCCATCTTAAAAGTTCAGTGTGATAAAGTGAATTAAACTAAGACTTAAATTACCTATAATTTTTGTATTCATAGTAACACACATTTTATCATGAATCTATTTTAAATTGAAACAGGTTTTAAAAATTTACAATATGTACTTAACCTTGAACATACTGCATGTCACATATAATGTTCACCCTGAATAAAACTAGCAACTTCCATAACAATATCATGTAATGAGATTGAACTTAGTTGCCCTGAAAGCAATGTATTTAAATATTTTATTCATCAACAACATCTATTGAGGTTTTTGTTTTTTTTTTTTTTTTTTTTTTTTTTTTTTTTTTTTTTTTTTTTTTTTTTTTTTTTTTTTTTTTTTTTTTTTTTTAGAAGACTACAGGCTGATATGCAAAGGAAAACTTTTATAAATAAGAGAATCGTATGTAACACATCTTTTTAAAATACAAGTTCATGTTTCAGGCACCTCTATTTTTGAAGAAAAATATTAATTCAGTTGACAAACAAATACTTGGATACACATTCTTAGACTTCTATTAGGTAAATTTTTTCTGTTCCTCAGTAGGTGTTGATCTGAATGAGAGGTGTGAAACTGGTGAATTTTTAAAAACAGTCTTAGCAACAAGAGAAGAATAGGGCAAATTAAACCATATGATCTACCATGGCAGTTGTGAGGTACAGTAGAAGGCATCTTACTTCCTAGATTTTAATTAGCTACAGATAAAGTGACATAATACTATTTCAATAAACGTTATTCCAAACTATATCCTCTCTATGTCTAAATGCATACTAAATGTCTAAATCTAATATGTGTAACTGCCAATGTAGTCAATGTTACATCCATTCTTTTATATTGAAGTAAAAATTTTCTAAAACATTAAAGAAGCCTGTGGTTCTAATTTAACATCTCTGTAAAAGGTACATCTATGGTTTATAGAATCTTGGTAAAGAATACATTTTATAGTATAGTTTTGTAGTGCATCTAATTCCATTAATGAGACCTTGGAACCTCCTGCCCTTGCTGGGGAGGATATAAAATGATGTGGAGAAGAGAGAGGGACTGGGAGGGGCAGGAGGTGGAAGGGAGTTTGAACAAGGGTATACATGGATAAAAAATATGAATGAATTGAATTTATTGTTAATAGACTGAACAACTGGAATGTACCATGTCCTGGATAGCAATAGGAGATTATGCTTGTCTAAACTGAGCAAACATCCTTACATCTCAATGTAGTCTTGGCCATGATGTTTGGTATCGTCTACACACAAGGAGTTTTTGGAAAAATTTGGTCTAACACAAAAACAAATACAGCAGAAAAGTTTTTTTTTTTTCCAAAGCTATTGGGGGTCCATCATCTGCCCTATGTTTGAATCTAACTTTCAAATGTTTGTATAAATTTTCTCAGCTGGCAAGATATCTGTTAGAGGAGTTTTAGATTTTTTATTATACACATTTAAATTAAAATATACTTGTATTATTTTTCATGCAACAGTGTTCATGCTTTTTACCCACTCTTGTTCTTTTTCATATCTATGGCCTTTGGAATCTTTTATTTACTCTGCTCAATTTGAATAGTATAACTAGTATGTCTATAAACTGAGGGCTTATCATTTCTACAGAACATATTTGGAACTCTCCCTTGGGTAAGACTATCTTTCATGGTTTTAGAATTTCTTAGTTGCTTATAGTGACATTTATTCCTGGTAAGTTTATCATGGTGTAGTAGTGGTCCTTGGAAAATCTTTTATGATACTGGAAAGAAACAAGCCCTTCCAAGATACAGAAACAAAGTTCTATTGCAATGATGAATATTATGTTTAGGAGATAAATCAAGGTATCAGGCTTTTAAAAACAAAAGTGCTTTTATCTTGTGTATACCATGAGGATGTTGTTACTACTTAGCATATAATCCTGACAGCTGTCTCAAGATAGACTAATTTCACTTTAAAAAACATTGTTGATAATTATAAAATATGTCATTGTCTCAGCTATTTCTGTAAGGTCACAAGATTAAAAAAGTCAAACAATAAGTTTTGTTTTTGTATGAAATGCTTGCTTTCTTGGATGGCTCAAGTACCAGAAGGACATTTGTTTAAAAAAAACAAAATAAAAGATTTACCCAATCCACATATTATACGGTTAATTTCGCTCCACAAACTTATAACTTCAGGGGTTTTGCTTTTCAATAGCAATAGCTGGGGCTTTACCTAAATAGCATTAGTTTGGTCCTGGCCAGTCTTTTAATAAAAACCCTCTAATTTACATAAACAAAAAACTGAATCAGATGGTGGTGAATCTATGAATGTTCCTAGGCCCACAATACTACCTAATTATAAAATCTACAATAGCCAGAGTGGCAAAGAAACTTAAGAGTACACCAGTGACACTCATTTTTTTATGGTAACCAACAGGCCTCTAATTGGGCTTAAATGATCTCAAAAATTAGAAAATCATTTCTGATAATGAAAACTAAGCTCACTATCCAAGGATCATTAATTTTGCAGGATAAATCATAACCACAGTTCTACACTAGTATAATTCTTCTCTACATTCTATATATTCATGCTAATATCCACAGTTAAGTTTACCTCTTATCTATCAGAAAAGAATTTTACATTTGTTATAAAGACTATTATTAAAAACACAATGGGTTGAATGGCAGTGATCATGTTATAGTGGTTTCTATTTCTAAATGGATTACCTGTAACACTGCATTTGAATCTGAGGCTATTAAGACCTTAAAGTAGACAGATAAATAGTAAGAACCTGTGAAACAGGGTATCTGCTGAGAGACAATGATTCCTAGAAACATACAAAAAGTTGCACCAGTGAAGTTTCAAAGAATTGACTGTGGTAGAATGTTTTCTGTATGATGTAAACAAAGAACTGTTTGGGCCCATGCACAGCACCGTAGAGGTGGGTGGAGAATCAGGGGCAGCCAGGTAGGAGAAGGAGGGTGGAGTTAGTCACTCTTGATCCGTCCTCCACAGAAGCAACATATAGGAATCCAGGTGAGCCATGGGCTGTGGGCCACGTGGTGGAAGATTAATGGAAATGGGTTAAATTAAGATGGAGCTAGCTAGTAATGTGCTTAAGATATGAGCCAAACAGTTTAAAGGATATAAGCGTCTGATTCATTTCTTAGGGGGACAAAAGCTGTGGGCACGAACTGAACCAGGTTCCAACCACCACCGCGCGCGCCAGGTCGCAAACCTCCGGGACCCAAAACGGGCTGGAAAAACTTACTTCAACACTTGGCTGCCTACACAATAACTGAACAAGGAAACTTCTAAAATAAGATTTCCTAATAGAATTTAATCTAACCTAAAGTTCAATAAGATTCCATATTCTTAAAGACATGGCAGTTCTTTTTTAATTCTACCCTTCTACTGAATTACAGGCATGAGCCACCATACTCTCTGAAATTTTTGATGAAACAAAATGGAGGCTGATTTATTAAAGTTTGCACATCTTCAAAAACAATAGCATATTTAAAATTACACTATATGTATAGTTGTAAAATAAGCATATATATTATATAGTTGAAATAGAAATAACAATACCTACTTTCTTTTTCAGTTATTAATATTTAACATTTTTTTAAACTGAAGTGATACCTCTCAAATTAATATGAATATACAGAATTTTTTCTATAGAGTTTTCCAGTGTTTGAATGCCCAAGTTAAATGCACTTCTATTTTACTATGCTTTGATGGTTACAATTATATTCTACAACTAAATATATGATAACATACTTAAGTGGGGATATAATTTACTTTGGTTTGTTACTCAGCTTTATTTTTGCTTGTTCAAGCAAAGTAGAATAAACACCATAATTGATCTGACTTTAGCTGGCAGAATGTTCAGCTGATAAAAAAATTTACTGTGTTAGATTTATAACCTGTTTTTCATTTCTAGAATTCAGTGTAGAAGGAAACAATACAGTTTTCAATTTTTTCCTATGGTCTCCAAATACATAAGTACACAGAGGCAGACACACACACACACAACACACACACACACACATCGCAAGTAAATAAATGAAGTACAATTGATTATCTGATGTGCTTGATGATTTTCAATAAGAAAAAAATCCACATATTTTTAACAAAATTTGACTTTATTTTTAAACTAATTTAATTGTTGTTGTTGCATGTTTTTGAGACAGATTTTCTGTGCTATGCTGGAACTTACTCTCTGGATCAAGTTGGCATCAACCTCAAATCTGCCTGCTTCTGCCTTCCAGTGCTTACATCAAGCCCTGAACCATCACCTTCTAGATTAAATTTGATATTTTCTACTAATATTATTTTAGGTATTTTTCTAATGCTACAATAAAACAACATGATCATCAGGAGCTCAAAAAATTAAGAGTATATTTGAAATTAGGGTTCTAGAGAGATAAGGACCCATTATATTAGGAGTCAAGGAATAGGATGAACATGAGTATTCTAACTGCAATCTGAAAACTCCAACCATCAACAATGTATACAAAGAAGAGAAAGCAAACTAAAAATGAAGCCAGTATTTAAGCTCTCCAGTTTGCCTCCTGTGACATACTTCCTCCGACATGGACACACAACTTGTGTCTCTTGAAACAGCACTTGGAAGAGGAATAAAGCTCTCAAATATATGAGCCTATGAGAAACATAAAATATATGAGGGACATTCTCATTTAGACAACCACAAACATAAAGTTTTTGATTATTCTGTAAGAGAATTAGTTTACTCCTATAAGACATAGTAACTCTGCAAACATTTATTATGCAACATATTGTGGTGATATATTATATATTTAATAAAACCTGAAACATCAGAGACAGCACACAGTCAAATTCTAAGCAGATACCTCAGGAATTTCTTGATCAGCGTATTCATAGATCAGTGTCTTATGTTGTAAAGAATGCTGATTTGATAACCTTTGTAAGATAAAATTATAGTCAACACTATATGTGCATATTCAGCACTAAATTAAACTAATGGATGAGATATTAATAGATGGTGTTCTATTTATGATAAAATAAAATATTCACAGATTTACAACTTTAAAACTGTCATTTGCACTATTTTCTCTATTTTAATACATACACATGTACATATATATGCATACTTTAGAGATGTTTTATTTTTATGATAAATATGTTTACTATATACTCAAGATCAGAGAATTAAAGATGAGATTCAAACTTTGAAATCATTTTATTTTTGTCTGAACACTTTCAACAGTTTTTATTTTATAAATTTAGACAGGCAAATTTCAAAATTTTATTTGCCTGTTTAGACTTTCTGATATATAATAATATTTATTATAAAATTAATAGTGAGCTAATAAAAGAATGGCATTAAGTATTTCTCCAGTTACTCCTTCACCTTCTGTGCCATCTTTTACCATACTCAGCAAATATCTTCCATAATAAAAATCGTATGTTATTGTTTTGGATCGAAGTACTCATTGTTAACCAGAGCAATAGAAGTAAAGTTTCTGCATGGGTCTAAACTAGGTCCTCTGAATGAGGGTGCTTTTGTTCTAATCAAAATATTGATGAGTTCTCCAGCTATGGGACTAGAAAATATCTTGCTTGCATAAACTTGCTTTTTGGAGCCCACTCCCTTTGTTTAGATGCATTGCTCAGTCTTTGTACAAAGAGGAGAAGACAGATCTTCCTTTAACTTGATATGTTAGCCTGTGCTGACTGACTGCTCAAGGAAGGCCTTAACCCCTTTGAAGAGTGAATGAAGGGTAGGGAGGGGGAGATGGAGAAGATAGGGGGAGTTAGAGAAGGAGAGGAAATAAAAATTGCATGTTTATATCAGTGAGGGGATATAAAAGAAATTATGTATTTTTGGCTTTTATTAAGACTTTGTAAATCTTCAGCTAGCCAAAACTCACACCCTGTATTTTAATGAATGATATATTGAATAGTGTATAATAAATTTCAGTAAGCATTTACATCTATACCATCACATTAAATCATTATTCAAACAACACAACATTCTGTACAAGAGGGAACATCCAAACAATTTTTTTTTATATTTACTTATATATCAAGAGAACTGGAAGTGGGAGAAATTTTATACCATTTACATTACTAGGTTGTTTTCCTCCAATAAATAATTTTATTAAAACAATTAATCTTAAAAAATGACCAGATGTGGTGGGAGGGGGAAGGAACCTTGAATAAGGATATACAGGGATGGAAAAAAAAATTCAGAGGGAAAGCTGAACACAAAGTAAATATATGTGTAGTAATCTTATTTGCATTACCACCCTTGATAAGCCATGCTTATGATTCTTATGCTCTTTATAGTTATTGTTAACTCTTCCACATTTTAAATTCTTTTTACTGTTTTTTTGATAAATACAAAATAAAGAAGGAAAAAAACAATCTTTTATTGAACTTTTTCTAGTTAAAAAAACATTTTAACTAGTTAATTTGTAAAGTTTTTGCAGTTGGTTTTAATGCTAAGACTTAGAATGTACATTATAAAACAATACCATCTATTAATGGAAATAATCCAGCTACCAATGAAAATATCCAATGAAATATGTTAGGATTTGTGACTTGAGAGCTGTAAGCTAAAATAAACACTTTGTTCCTCAAAAAAAAAGGAAAGAAATATGTTAGGATTTTTTAATTACTTAAAAAATTTAAAGTATTGTACTGAAGTTATGGAATAATATTTTATTTATTTTTATTTTGTATATATATTTATTATTTGGTGTTTTGTAAAAGAAATTATGTTAATAATTTAAAAAAATTGAAAGAGAAAGACTTTCATAATTTTCTATTAGAAGAAAAAGAAGAAAAGAACAACTATATTCTGTTCTTCAACACCAACATTGGTGAAGGAATGTGTAAGTTTGCTTTCAACTCTCTTTGAAGAAATTGTTGTCCTTGACATCATGACTCTCCTGGCTCATCCTTAAGATTTAAGATTATTATTTCGCTATCTTTACGTTTCTGTCTGTATGTCTGTCTCTGTCTCTTCTCTCTCCTCTCCCTTTCTTTCTTCTCTCTTTCTGTGTATGTTGTATGTGTGTGTATGTTGTGTGTGTGTGTGTGTGTGTGTGTGTGTGTGTGTGTAGAGATATCATTGGGTTCTGATACCTCTGGAGGTGAAGTTACTAGTAATATGTGCCAACAAATGTGCGTGCTAGGTAACAAATTATAGTCTTCTGGAGTAGAAATATGCACTTTTGGCCACTGAAAAATCTTTTCTGTCCAATATAATTTTAAGCAATTGTTCACATTTAGAAATATATATATTGAGTTTTCATAAATCAACTTAAAAACATATCCTGTATTACCTTCATTTGATGATTTTTCTTCACTTTTACTAATTTTTTTATATTAATGTTTGGTGAAGAAGGCACTAAGAGGGAACTTAAAACTAACAAAAAAACTAAAAAAAATTATCAGTTATTGGTGTCCAAGAAAATTACTGCATCTATAGATATAAGCCTACATTTTTCTTAAGCTCTTTAAGAATTAATATGGATGTCAACATAATGCTATCATAGGCTATTTCTTAGAATACAAAAGCTATGCCATTTTAACATTTAATCAGTAAAACAAAAGGTTTATGAATAGCTTTATTTCACTTTTAATGATTTTGAACCTGGCAGGGAGTATAGATTGGGCCACCAGACTAGAAAAATCTTGGCAAGAGGAAGGGCAGAGTCAGGAGTCACCAGCCAGATTCAGAGAAAGCAAGATGAGAATGCTGTACTGAGAGAAGATACTCAGGCATGTAGCTAAACATAGGTAAAAAATTATGGGTTAATTTATATTAGCTAGTAGTAAGTAAGAGCTAGTTAGTGGTAAGTATGAGCTACCAGGTGGATATGTATTACTAGAAGCCTCTGTGTGCTTTATTGGGATTGACAGCTTGCTGGAATAAATGTGACAGAAACTTCTGCTTAAATATTTTGAATTAGTTCTTAAATTGGTGTTTAATATGAATTTATAGAATTAATTTCTTACTTGGTATTTAATATAGCATTTTTAGCCTTTAGTTGTATGTACATATTATATCATTTAATGACACAAAATATCTTATTATTTTCTAAAATGCAAAAAGGTACATGAAAATATGTTACAATAAAAACTACATACAGAAAATTAAACAACAATCTTATTGTTGAATTGAATGTGTTAAATTTTATAATACCTCAATTTTATCAATGGCTAATATCATAAAAACTTATGTTATTTCTTCCATTCTTTGGATTTCTGCTGATCAAAGAGTGAGTTATGTTTTCGGGGTTTTTTGTTTCTTGATTTGTGATTCAATTTAAAACAAAAGTACTTCAAAAAATATAATTTAGTAGAAAATAACTAAATGCATTTTTTTATCATCTATTCCAGGAACTAATATTATCTTCTGTGATTTCATATTATTACATAATTTACATGTACATAATTTTAGTACACATTGCATTGATTCATTTTTAGTTCATTTGTGTGTTGAATACGTAATTATCTGTCTGAATTCATGTTCTGTCCTCTCAGATTGCACATCATAGTTTTTTTTCAATTATCTTATTGTCTAAGTTGTCAGTGTTTTTAAGTCAAGTTATTTGTTAAATGGCTCTTTCACTATTTGCTATTGTTATACTTGAATATATTCTTTAATCCTACCACATTATTTTTCTTCTGTTTAAATATCCCTTTGCTTACATGTTGTGTCTGGAGAATTTCAGTCCTCTACAGCCTTTCCTTCCTCCAATCTTTGCTTGGGTTTCCTCATACAAAGCATGCGAAAAATTTATTTCTTTTCCTTCATTTCTCACCTCTTTGTAGCTCTTCCAAGTCAATTTACTGTTCATCTTATTTCTTCTGTAATGCTTTCTGCTTGCAGAGATGACTGACTTACATGTTCTATATGAAGTGTCTATTGACAGTTTGAAAGTGAAAGCAAGAAGACCAGAATTTCAAGCTCTTGCTCAGCTACTTAGTGAAGCTCCATGCTTAAGTTCAAAACATTATACATGTGACATCTTCACTAAAATTATTTTATCTCAAGTGTCTAATGGAATATAGGCGTTGTAGGTGACGCAAGGAGTTTATCTCTGTTCTCATCTTACAAGGTAGGCCTTTATAACACCCTAGAACTATTAAGTGAGATGACATCACTCAGTTATAGCAGTTTGACATAGCAACAATGATAAGCTGTCAATGAAGTATCAGTTATGCAGGAGCTGCATGCTGATAAAGATAATGAAAACTTAATTTAGTAAACTATTGCAATAGGGAAAATGTCCAACATGTGCAGATAAACATAACTCTAATTCCTGGAAACAAAGCCTAGAGGATAATTAATGGTTTAGATGTGCTAGGAAAAGAGTTGATGGGTTTAGCAGTGGTATGATTTGCATGTCTTTTGGTATGGTTCACATATACTAAGTTATCTGGCTGCAGATTATTATGGATGCAGGTGGGAACTCAGGGACATGGCAGAAGACAGCACTAGGTAACAGAAGCCTCTTAATGGCTGTTTCCATGTAGAAAATAGTTTTATTGTCAGATGAAGATGGTTATTATTAACAGAAAAGTTATGATTATAACAGCAGAGAAGGTAAGATGAAAGAGAAATAGAAGAGAAGGTAAATGGAAGGGAACAAAATGAGAGCTCCCAAGATAAGAGTAATTGATATAAGTTGTTAACTCAGATTGCTTAAAATGTATTCATTTTTTTGTAGTAATTTATAATGTCCTAATCATATGTGAGAATGTTTATTTTAAAATATATTTCATGATTCAAATATTTATATATTTGCTCTGTCAATTAAGTGCCTCATTGACCTTTAAAAATTTCATAACTTCTTAAAACTTTATGAAAAATCCCACAGCCTTTACTGGTATATAATAACACAATACTACTACTACTGCTATTACTACTACTACTACTACTACTACTACTACAAGATTTACTATGATACAAGGTATTTAAGCTTACAAATGAACAAAGTGAGCAAATACATAA
This sequence comes from Sigmodon hispidus, assembly GCA_004025045.1. Classification (NCBI taxonomy): domain Eukaryota; kingdom Metazoa; phylum Chordata; class Mammalia; order Rodentia; family Cricetidae; genus Sigmodon; species Sigmodon hispidus. Next base: position 54,136 of record PVIH01011338.1, on the reverse strand, counting down.
AATATGAGCCCTCACTAAGTGAACTTAATCTTACAATAGTGATTTTTTGAAAAATATCCAATATATTAGTCATTATCTCCTTTAATCTTCAGTATTTATTTTAAATATCAAAAATCATATATGTGCTAGTTATTATTCCCACATACTTTTACTTTTGTAAAACTTATTATATATTTGAAAGCATTTAGAAAATGATGTAAATGTGTGTTGAGGATATTTGCAATGAAGATATTGGTAAAAGGAGATAGGCTAATAAAAAAAAACTTTATTTATATTAATGTTTTACGAACAAGAAATAATCTACAGAACATTATTATATAGTATGAGTCCTAGACATAGAATTGCAGTCATTCTTAGAAGCCAATATTCTAAAGAAAAGGTTGACTTCATAGGTACACAAGGAACATCTCTCTCCATTCCATATATGTAATTACAAAATTTTGCACAGCTGTAACAATTTTGTCTCTACTTACATAGGTTTCTCAGTATCTCTTTTCTGACATCTTTGTATTCACAATTAAGCACAACAAGTTATAACTCTGTTTCTTGGATACTTTTGTCATTCTTGTGCTATCTGGATGAGTTTGATGTCACTTGTTAACTGCTATTTAGTTCTGCTTGAAGCAACAGTGCTTCCTTCCATACGAGGCAACAGCTTTTGTACTTTTTTCAGACCTTGACTGTGACAGAAGACTTAATAAGTGCTGCATTTTGGAAGAGTCTGATGATGAATCTGAAAACTTTTTACAGGGAAGAATGAGGTCATGAAATTAAGATACAACAGAGACCTTTCAAATCCCAAAACAAGATGTTATTTCCCAGAGAATTAATTCAAGGGCACTTAAATAATTATGTAAAGTAAAAAAAATTACACATACCCATATCTTCTTTGGGCTATATAAATTTGAAAGTGATAGAGAAAAAATGATCTTTAGTGATATATTACTTAGAAGTAAAGTAATAAGCTTCAATTCAATCTCTTATTCTGGCAATGTCTACATGAATAAAAATGTATATTTTATATTTATGTGTACGTGTTCTGTATGTTTTAAATCTATGCACAAACTATAACATCTTAACAATTTTTGCAAGCTTGAATCTAATGTTCCTTATGTAAAAAATGTAGTAAGACTATATCATCACAAACTAGGACTAAATCTGGTTTTAGATAATAAAGGTATATATAAATGATGGCAAATTTAATAAACTTATTTAAGGGAGGCCATTTCAGAATGATAGGAGATCTTCCATATTCCTCAGATGTTTTTCTTAGCTTTTGGGTTGATCAAAGCTACTCAACTGCTAAGTTAAAAGACTCCAAAAAAATTTATATAGTAGTCATTTTTTTGACATATTAGTGAAAAGACATAAGAAATTGCTATTCCAGGGGCTAAAGATAATCAAAAGTAGGGTGCTTAGCCTCTGTAGCAACAGTTTTTCAAACTTTTCAATATCACTATAGTTGTAAATGATCCATTGGTTTCTATAGACACAGCTTTTTTCCAAGAATTTTCATTCACACTAGTAATAATCATGAGATCTGAGTGTATTTCTAACCTTGCATAGACTGATACTATTTTAAATGCCCAAAAGATTAAAAGATTATTGTCTAGTCAGAAGCTTTCTGCAGAAAAACAAAGACAACATCTTAACGTTGTCCCTTCCATTAAGAGCTAATCCAAGATATGATCAATCATCTGGACAGAAAAAAGATCTCTCAGGAAAGCTGTTTGCTTTTGAAATTTTAAAAGCACCATGAATGTAACAGGGCTGGGCTCCCAATGCCTGTCACCAAAATGCCAATGTACAGAGACCGTAATTGCTTCTTTAAGCTGGGTTTTATTCACAGAGCCAGCAATCCTAGAAGACAGCAGGTTAACATATTCAAAACTGCATTCCATCTCATGTCTAGCCAGAAGATTCATGTAAGAAGCAGATGTATGGGGTGTGGAGAGTGAAAGAACAAAGTGGCTGGAGCTCAGCCTTGCTCTTCTCATGAGAAAATCAGCCACATTTTTCATATTTGTGATATCTGTTACTCTTGTTATCATGTCTTGCATTATTTCCTCATTCTGTGCCTATCTGGCACCAAGAATCACATAAAAGGCTGGCTCTACTTAGTGTCTAGTTTCAGCATTTTACTGCAACAGGGGATGATGAGGGCAGTGGAGGTACACTAACTCAGAACAAGCAAACTATGAACATTTGTACATGTCAAACTATTTATAGTATGTTTATGTAAATTTTGTCATACTATATAAAGTATAAATGTCTTTAAAATAAAATATAAATATCCCTGTATCCATTCTATTTGTTCTTTCTCTATCTTGAAGAATATCTAAAAATGTAAGCTGGTTTAATTGTCTTTCCAATTATTATCTACTCTCACCTAATTAGAGTGAGAGGCTTTTCCTCTACAAAAAAAAATCTTTTTGGCTGATGTATATTCTTACTTTTAAGAGCACTTCATATTATTGTGTAATAAATTCTTATTTTCTACTCTGTGATCTATATGGGTAACTTAAATTTATCTAATACATATTATAAGGAACAGACATTAGCATTGGTAGGGTGAACCAAACTCAATGCTCTCACTACCAGATCCTCTGAAATCCTTTTAATATTTTCAGAACTTTTACTTTGTTAAAGCAAGATCTTTGTTGTGGTGCTTAGAATTAAACCACCTTGCATAAGCAAATGCATCTAAAGATTTTGTCCTTAGGAGATGGTGGAATTTAGGGAAGTGTGAAAAGTTTATCCATATTGAAAGAAGTTGCTGTAGTATACTTCTGTGCTGGACTTTCCAGCCTAGCCTATAAGTTTGGACCTGGGAAAGGGAAATAGAGAAGATCTCCTGAGTAAATGTGTATCATAATGAGGAGTGAGTAAGGGGAGGTGAGAGCAAATTATAAGAGATGTAGACGGTTGAGATAGAGGAGAATAAAGTAATGGATATCTTGATAGAAGGAGCTACCACAGGGTTAGAAAGAAATCAGGTGCTAAGGAAACCTCCATGAACCCACAACATATTTCTGCTTAGGATTCCAAGCAGTTATAGAGAGAGTATCTAAACATGACCTTCCCTATAATAAATGACTGCCCTAATAGTTATTATTAGGGTGAACCTTCATTCAACAATGAATAGAGGCAGAAGCAGAGATCCATAGCTAAGCACCTTGTTGAGCACTTGTTCCAGCTAGGGAGAGAGAGAGAGAGAGAGAGAGAGAGAGAGAGAGAGAGAGAGAGAGAGAGAGAGAGAGAGAAGGATTTGGCAAAGGGATTAGGATGAGAAGGGGAGACCCATATAGAAAGTTGAAGGGGGCTGTTGGAAGCTCAATAACTCTGAAACAATGACTGGGGAAGCATCAGGGGAAAAAAATCTCCAAAGGCAGATGGCTGTCAAACGGCATGAACAGTTTGTGGAGTCTCTTGTAGTAAGATCAGAGTTTATTTCTGGTGCATAAACTGACATCTCAGAGCCCATTCCCTACAAAGAAAGACCTAACTCAGCTTTAATACTGGGATGAGGGACTTGTGATCTCATCACTATTCATTCTCCACAATGGCATCGTTACTTATTTCATTTTGTGACTTTATTCTATATTATTATTTTTAGAAAAGAAATCCTTTTTGCCATGAAAAAATAAAAAAATAAATAAATAAATTTCCCCAAAGATTGTCTACAGCTAAGCTCTTAATTGTGCTTTCCTCTTCACAGATAATGTAAACTGGTGTCAAGTTGACAAATCTAACCAGCATGTTTGTGAGTTAGTTGGGCCTCATTGTCCCTGTCCCCAATAATGTCATGTTGGCTAAATAAATCTGTTTTCCTCTTCCACTTGGAAATTATCTCTTTTAATTATGTTATTAATAATGAATGGCTAGCCCTGACTTTATACCACTGAAGTTGGATAACACAGTGAGATTAGGTTATCTAATATAAATTATTCTTCAGGAAGATTCTTAACACTAACCAAAAAACTACAAACAAGTAAGAAATTCTGAAAGTTATAGAGGCAGTCTTTCCCATGGATAAGAACTCTAATTCATAATTCAATATTTATTTGTTTATTCAATTGAGTGGTGAGTATCCAATGACTATTGAATATTCAAAACTACATACATACAAGTAATATTATATAAATAAAATGATTATCATTTAGTTATGAGGTTATAAGAGAAAGATCCTGGTGGTCATGGAGAACATGGTCAAGCCTTGAAGTACAATAGCATTAAAATATATTCAGTGAAAAGCAAAACCAACCACACAATCTATCAAACAAACAAACAAAACCAAAGATGAAACAGCTCTCATTTCAAATAAATGAAAGACATGATTTATTCTTGAGCCCAATATCAATGACAGTAGTCCAGGAAAGTATATTTAAGTCATGACAAATATCACATTTCAGAAATGTAGTAATTTAATCACTGTTCTATAGTAAAAGAGCGAAGAAAATCATGAATCAAGGCAATTTTCAAATACATTTATATGTATTTTACACAGGCTGGTTATAGAAAGATCAGAGAACTCTGCTATAAGGCTTAGATGCTGTCTAGCAATACACTTTGGAGTTTGGTTCATGGCAAACTTGGGTCTTTTAAGTTAATGCATATCACATTTTTTAATTGTTAGTCACAGTTTGGAACCATGGAATGGCTAAGTAGCAGTCTATGAAAGCCCAAGATCTGTTGTTAGTGGCTGGTTGGCAGACTACCTTCCAGATGCTCACAATCATTGATATTTAATCAGCTTATAATTTTAGATATTTAAGTGAAGTTCTAGGAATTACTAAAAAATGTATAGTAATTATATCAGAGACAATGTTTAGGGTCTCAGGGAAATGAGAGTTTAGATTGCTTTATTTATTTATTTATTTATTTATTCATTCATTTATTACAAACTGTTTGGCCTATGGCTTAGACTCATTACCAACTAGCTAGTACAACTTAACTCAACCTATTTTTATTAATGTTTGTGTTACCACATGGCTCCATGGCTTTACTGGTGTCCCATTACACCTTGTAGAAGAGAAAGTTCACACTAAGATGGGTAGGTTAAAGCAGAAAATCCATCAGAGACAGATAACAGCTGGAAAAAGGGATATTCAGTTGAGTTCTATTCAGAGGCATCCATCCCCTCACCTTTCATAATAAAGGGAAATAGTTGACTTTTTTGTCTTTCAATAGGTGGTAGAAAACTTCATACACAGAGAATAAGTCCAGAACAGTTTAAGTCAAAAGGGGCATGAAAAAGCCAGATATTAAGCTTGACTATAAATTTGGGGTGCCTTAAATTTCTGTTCCAGAATCAAACACAAACAATACACACACAAAGGGGGATGTTGTAAGATGATGTAATACTTCTTGAAGCTGCGAGGCTGTGCAATCAAACAAGTTAAGTGTTTTTTTTTTTTTTTTTTTTTTTTTTTGAAAATGTAACAGTTTAATGGACCCTCTTTCTGCATCATTCACCTTGTCTGAGTAAACAAAAAAACTTTCTAAATGTTCTTCTTATACCTAACAGCAAAACTAGTTAACACATTAACAACAACAAAATCTAATGCCCAATCACCTTGACTTATTTTTCCAATAAAAGAAAAGAACATGGTTCAGTGATTCAGTGTTGGAACATTGGCAAATACTCTCTGTGTCATTTTCACAAGCCATGGGACAATGGGTGCCTGGTCCTTTCATGGTTCTGTGAGAATGGAGGACACACATGTGGGGGCATGGCAGTAGCTGGCACCCCACAAAGGTACACAGAAAGGAAGTCTGAGGAACATCTTCACCTCTGATGTGTGAAGACAAGGCCTGCTTGTTGCCAGCTTTGATCATCTTAATAATGATTAATTTTTGGTTTTTGAACTAAACATTTTAAGAAACATTATTGTTTCTAGCTCATGGATCGCACAAGCACCTCTTCTTTGTTTCTAGGTAGTGTGTTTCGCACTTTCACCATGCTGCGATTTTAAGAATAATAAGACACAAACTAAGTTCACAAGTTTACTTAGCAATCAGCTTAGCTTTTATTTACTGTGATGTTCATGAAGAAGCATACACTCTTCAAACATTACCTGGAAATACGCTTCAGGTTAAAATAGCAAAGAGAGAAGAAAATACATCAAACATTTTATGGTCAGTGCTGCTACATAAATGTACCTCCAAAGTAGGCTGGAATAAACAAATTAGCCTTCAGAACATTTTGAACCTGGCAGCCTGGTGTCAAGTAAATCAATTTTGCTAGACTTTTTTTCTCCTTTTATGTAGCTTATGGTTCAGTTCAGCTAGACTACACAATTCCCTGATTTGAAAAGGCCATCAACAGAGTATAAAAGTATGTTTTTCTACCTGTTCTAAAGTCTCTTAAATTATCAGACCCTACTTTCACCCCAGTTATCAAAAACGAATACATCAAACTGAAAAAAAGCATTCATTTTTCTTTTAGATTTTTAGAGTACTTTTAAATTTTGAAGTATATAATTACTCTTTCACATCATAATAGAATGCCCTTTCTTTGTCATTGTTGTTTACATTGAATAATGAAAGTATTTTGGTGGGTCTTAGTTATCTACACTGAAAGAACTTCCACGCTTTATTTTTTAAAAATATGTGTTTACAATGTTTAAATTGTATTTATACTGCAAATGTAACAGGAACATTGAGGTTGCTTTTACCAAAATAATAGTGGATGGATGGTTAAAAGCTAAGCAAAAGCTTGGAATATCTTGCTTTATTTATTTATTTATTCATTCATTCATTCATTCATTTATTACAAACTGTTTGGCCTATGGCTTAGACTCATTACCAACTAGCTAGTACAACTTAACTCAACCTATTTTTATTAATGTTTGTGTTACCACATGGCTCCGTGGCTTTACTGGTGTCCCATTACACCTTGCTTTCTCAGTAGCAGCTGGCATCTCCCCTTCACTCTGCCCTTCTTGCCTTTTATCTCTACTTGGATTTCTGTTTGCCTCTAAGCTACCTTGTCATAGGCCAAAACAGCCTCTCTATTAACAAATGGTAACAGTGCACACTCACAGCATAAAAGAAGACCTCTCACATCACGAGAACAATTTATTCTATATATACTTTGGTTATAAATAATGATTGCAAGATTTGAGACAGGGGATATGTGCATATCTGGTATAAAAACTTTGCTGGCCAAAGAAACATCTAGATGCCCTGAGGCATGGCCAGAGCTTTATTTTATATTTCAACTTTTTACATGTGTTGCTTTTTAATTCCAATTTAAATTACTAATGGTAACTCTTGATTTCACATCACATAGCACAAAGTATGTATATATATATATATATCATATATGTATGTATGTCTACACACACGCAGAGTATAGAACTACTGTAGAAGGGTCTGGAGGCGCAGAAGTGTTCAAAACTTTTCTTAAGTCTGAAAGGCAAGAAATCTGACAAAGATGCAAAGAGATGCTTGTGAGACATAAAATGACAAACCACTGGAGGAGGTGTTACTACTGAATCAACTTGTTTCAGGTCATAGCTTTGAGAAACAAGCTGTGCAGTTAAGTACAGGTGCACAAACAAGTGGATACAACAATTTCCAGTACAACAATAGACAGATGGTTAGATGGCAAATCCAGTAAGAAAAATAGGAGGATTAAAATGAACAATGGACATGAGCCATGACAACAGTGGAAACAAAGACAAGTGAGAAGAAATCTCTGCTTCTGAATCCTTATGAACACACAGATGGGTAGATAACAGTACAGTGGCACAGTCACCACTGCAATACTTACTAAGGTTCAGTTTTCTTTCATGGTTCAGATCATGGAGTTAGGAGTTATAGCATAGTCTTAGTATAATAGTATAGAGTCTTTTTGATAAGTGGTACAACCTGTTTTCTCCGATGTGGGTATATCATAGCCACATAACCTGACAGTCTCAATTTCCCCAATATGTTTATGAATGCCACAATTTCTAGAAACAAGAATAACTCAATTATCATCCTGTGCTTTATGTATGATACTAAACAGATGGGACTATTTGCATGTCTGCTGAAGTATGATTATCTTGCCTGGGAAAATGTAGTCAAATGCAGCAGTCAAAATACAATCTCTCATGCAAGCTTTAGAAGCAAACAAAAAACAAACACACAAATAAACAAAACCCAGAAGCTTTACATAATTCAGCACAACTTAGAGCAAGGCACAGCTTTGTCTCAACAAGGTCCAGCTGCCTTTCTTATAAAATATATTAATCCAATCTCTTTTCCATATTTCATTATTGATTTTTCTTCTAAGTTGAATAGTTGTGAATCATTTTTAAAACTTCTTAAGTCAGCTTTTTTATATTCAAGAAATCTGGGAACAATATAACTTATTTATTATGTATCTACTGATAGTAATTTTTTTAAATATTATTTTTGGTAAAGGGACTGAGCTCCATGTATCATATATATCAACTTGCAAATTTCCCACCACAATACAGGGACATCAATTCAGACCACATATTATTTTGAAGGTAATTGTCTTTCATAGGCTCAAAGCGAGTTGTGCTATTAGGAAGTAGGGCCTTCCTTGAGTAGTTGTGACCTTGTTGAAGGAAATGTGTCTTAGTTCACTTCTTGCACTCTGATGAACAAGATGTAGAATTTTCAGCTTCTCCTGCACTGTATTCCTGAATGCTACCCACTATAATGATACTGGACTAAAACTTTTAAGCTATAAGTCAGACTTAATTAACTTAATTTAAAGGAAATTTTAAATTTCCTTTAAAAGAATTGCTGTGGTAATTGTGTCTCTTTATATCATTAGAAACGTAAACTAGCACAGACCAACCCAGGATTCACAGCTTAAAAAAGGAACTCAGAATTAATCAGTAGGAAGTAATTAAAGATTAAATAATTTTATTAATATTATTTTATTAGTAATATTATTTTAAATAAAATTTATTAAAAATAAAGGTTGCATTCTCAGATAAAAATTGACACTTATTTATTCAATGATTTTTTAAATGAAATTATTAAGCATTTGGGCTAAGGAAAATAACACGGGAAAAATACAACATAAAACAATCAAGTTATTAAATTTTATAATGAGAATAAAGATCACAAATTAAATGTCTTTATGTTAGACATTTGTACTATTTAGTGGTTATAAAATTACATGACAAAAGATTGTAAGATAATTATTACTCTCATAAGTCTAACTATGTAATGGGTTTGGAAAGTATTTAGAATGGATTATAGATTTGAACCAGGTCCTCTGTGAATAGCTTACAGTTTTGTACTTTTATGGGACTCCTGTGTATGTGAACAGTGGTTCTGTAATTTCTATGTCTTTGGAAAATCTATTCTCCTCTTGTTGGATTGCCTTATTCAACTTTAATAATCATTGCTTTATCTTATAATAAAAAATAAAATAAATTCATTATCTAGCAAAATAGAAAAATATGAAGTCTTTTGGTTATATGGCCAGTAGTGATATTGCTGGATCATTGAAGAGATTGAGTTCTAGTTTTCTGAGAAATTACTATACTGATTTCTAAAGTGGTTGAACAAGTTTACACTCCCACCAACAATGGAGCAGTGTTCTCCTTGCTTCACATCCCCTCAGGCATGGGCTGTCATCTGTGTTTTTCATCTTAGCCATTCTGGCAGGTAAAAGATGGTATCTCAAAGATGCTTTGATTTTTATTTTTCTGATGGCTAAAGATTTTGAAATTTTTTTAAATTTATTATTTGGTAATTTTATATCATATACTCCATCAAACTAACTTATCACTTCTCTCAGTTTCATACCCACTCTTATGACCTCCCCATTTAAATGTCTTTCAACCATTTGTAATTCTGTTGAGAATTTCTTTTTTATTATGAATAAAATCATATTTTTATCCTTGTATTCCCTTGTTCAAACTTCCTTCCCCCTCCTCCCTCCTGCACCTCCCAGTCAATCTTTCTTCTCCCCTTCACTTTGTCTCCTCCCCAGAAAGGGCAGGAGGTTCCAAGGTCCCAAGGTGGCTTAGTTCAGCATCCACTCCAGGAAGATCGGCATTCCTTACCCCAACATCAAGACTGGCTATAAATCCCATTTTTTATTTGAATTATTTGGGTTTTGGCCTCTATTTTCTTGTTTCTTTATATATTTTAGAGATCAATCCTATATAAGGTACAGGGTTGGTGAAGAACTTTTCCCATTCTGTAGGCTGTCATTTTGTCTTCTTGACCATGCCCTTTGCCTCAACAAAGCTTCTCAGTTTAAAAATAACTCCCCATATAATCAAATGAATGACCACCCTAATTGTCATTATAGAGCCTTCATCCAGCAATGGATAGAGGTGGAGGCAGAGATTCATAGCTAAGCACCAGATAGAGGTCCTGGTTCAGCTGAAGAGAGAATACATAAGCAAAGCGATCAGGATCATGAGGAGGAGACCCACAGAGATGGCTGACTGGAGATATTGGGAGCTCACTGAATCAAAAACAACTACTGAAAAACCTTTATGGAAAGGAACTATACCTTCCAAAGGTAGATTACTGTCAAATGGCATGGGTAGTTTGTGGATCCACTTGGAATAAAATTATACTATGTTCCTATGCATTAACTGACATCATGGAGCTCATTCCCTACAGAGAAACCCCTCACCCAGCCTTAATACTGGTGTGAGAAAATCAGACCTACCTCAACTAGGTATGCCAAGATGAACTGACCCACCTTTGACTCCTTGCCCTCCTTGAGCAACAGATAGGGGGGATGTGGTGGGTAGAGTATAAGGGAAGACGGGGAGATACCAAAAGGATAGAAAGAAGGGGGAGCACTGGAATATATGGAAAAAAAATTAATAATAAAGAAAACTATGTAGTTATTTAATGCAAAACTAAAGGCAATATTGTTATTGGATGTTTTTTTTTAAAGATTCTTAGAAAACAGGTAGATATTTATCTGGAAGAGAGAAAGGTCTTAAGGACATAATAAGTGTGCTGAAGTTTTGCTTCTCAGCTGAGCATGTGACAGAGCTCAACTAGAGTCCAATGTGGGTTACAATTTGTCTCTTTTCATGTCTCATCACTTTCTGTTTTTTTTTTGTTCTGTTTAAGAAATATATATGTGAACAATGTCATGATACCAATATTTTGATTCCAGTCATTTTAACTTTGCACATTTGTTACATTATGTCAGTAAGAAATGGGAATAATGTCTTTGTAGAATATAGTCTTGGTTGTGAAGTTATTGTATTTTCAGGTAGATCAGCTTACATATTTTTATATATCTAATATATTTTCTTTTTTATTAAAAAGTTAGTTTTTATACCATGCATTGTTCTTTCTTCCTCCTCTCTTCCAGGTCACCCTCAGATTCTTTCCACCAGTTCCTCATCCATTGTTCAGAGAGGGTAAGAATTCCAGGGGGAGTCAATAGTCTGACATACCAAGTAGAGGCAGAACTAAAGTTCTTCCCCCAGTATTAAAATGAACAATGTATTCCTCCAAGTGGAATGGGTTCCAAATTCAGGTCTCACAGCCAGAGGCCCACAAACTGCCCAAGATACACAATTGCCAATCATATTCAGAAGGTTTATTTCAGTTTAACGGAAGTTTCTCAACCATCAGTTCAGAGTCCATGAACTCCAAGTTGGTCAGCTGTCTCTGTGGGTTTCCTCATCATGGTTTTAAACACTTTGCTCATATGATCTCTCCTCTCTCTATTCTACCGCATTGGAGTTTAGCCCAGTGCTTAGCAGGAGATCTCTGCATTTACTTCTATCAATTGTTGGATGGGTTTTTATGATGACAATTAGGGTGGTCATCAATTTGATTACTAGGGAAGGCTACTTCAAGCACTATCTCAGCTTTTTGTTTGGAGTCAGCTGGGGTCATCATTGTGGGTACTTGAGTACTTTACTAGCATGTAGTGTACACAGAAATTTCTTTGTCTCCCTAGCCAGTAATATAGCCATTATGCCCAAATAACCATATAAAAGCTTATATTCATTATAAACGGTCTATGTCTCCGGCTTATTACTTGATAACTTTTACTCTTTAAAATAATCCATTATTTTTATCCATGGTGCTTGTTCTTTTGCTTCATAGAAGCATTTTAATATTTCTTCCTCTGCTCTTGGTTCTTGTCTGGCATTCTTCTTTATCCCAGAAAGAAAGAAATTCCCCTAATCTGGTTCCTACCTCTAATTTCTGCCTACCTTCTGGCCAGTCAGTGTGTTATTAAACAAATAAAAGTGAATAATATTTAAAACATCATCCCACAATAAGGTTCCTCACTAAGCCGAAAATGGTTTCCTCTATCAAGATATTTTATTGTTTTCCCATCCCTTCACTTCCCTGGTTGAACTATTCCATCCACTTATGAGCCAATCTCACCTTCCTTTATCCTCTTTCCGAATGGTCCAAATGTACTCAGGAGATCTTGTCTACTTATCGTTCCAGGGGAAACTATAAGTGTCTCCATCTTACCTAGATGCTCAGTGATTGTGGATTGTAGCTTGGTTATTCTTTGCTTTATGTCTAAAATCCACTTAAAATTGAGTACATACCATGTAAATTTTTATGAGTCTGGGTTAACTTACTTGAATGTTTTGTTTTTACTTTATCTTATTTAAAAAATTTTTTCCATAGTTAGCACTGCTCCCTGTCCCTTTCTTTCTCCCAGTCTTCTCTCAGGATCCCCCATCTCACACCCATCCATTCTCCAAGGAGGGCAAGGAATCACAAGGTGAGTCAATTCAGTCTAGAGAGTGGACATTCTTGTTTTGTTTTTTATTTTAATGAGATTGCTTTGAGTTTCTCTATTTAGATTGATTTTGACTGTAGGCTTGTTGTATAATCCCTTTATTGTGCTTAGGTATATTCCTTTTATCCCTCAGTGTTCCAAGACCTTTATCAGGAGGGTAGACTATGTCAAAGGGTTTTTTTAAAATCGGATAAGTTAATCGTGTTTTTTTTTTTTTTTTTTAAGGAGGTTTTATGATGGATACCACTGACAGATTTTTATATGTTGAACCATCAAAGCATCTGTGAATTGTAATAGAATGCTTCTATTTACTTTGGGTTATAGATTTATTTAAGACATTTATCTTGTCTTGATTTAGTTTTCATAATGGTACTTATCCAGAAAATTGTCTAATTCTTTTAGGTTATCAAATTTTGTAAAAAAAAAAAGGTTTTTCAATTATGACCAATTTACTAGATGTCCTTGGTGTCTGTTATTATATCCCACTTTTCATTTCTGATTTTGTTAATTGCAATATTATCTCTATGCTTTTTTGGTTAGTTTGTATGAATGTTTGTCTATCTTGTTTTTCTCAAAGAACCAACTCTTTGTTACATTCATTCCTTGTATTCTTCTCTTTGTTTCAGTTTTACTGATTTCATCCAAAATTATTACTTGCTATCTACTCCTTCTGGATGAGTTTGCTTTTTTGGTTTTAGAGTTTTTATGTGTGCAGTTAAGTCATTTGTGAGAGATTTCTCCAATTTCTTTATGAAGGTAGTTAGCGCTATAAATTTTTCTATATCACTGCTCACATTGTTATCATACAGGTGCAGATATCTTTTAGTCTTATTTTCACTAAATTCTAGAAATCTTTAATTTATTTCTTTATTTTTTTACTTGACACAGTGGTTATTAAGTTGTAAGTTGTTCAGTTTCCATGAGTTTGTAGGCTCTGTATAGTTTGTATTGTTCACTCATAAATTCAAGAGGTTATTCCAAATTTTGAATCTATTCATATTTGATTTATGGCCAAGTATTTGGTCAATTTTAGAAAAGTGCATGGGATGCTGAGGAGGAAGTATAGTTGTTTTGGACGCTGGAATATTCTGTATATATTTTTTAAGTCATTTAAATCATAACATCTGTTAGAGCTCCTCATTCTCTATTGTTTCTTTCTAGTAGATTGCTGGGAGTGTGGTGCTCAAGTATCCCACTATTATTTTGTGTAGTTTGATGTACAGTTTAAGCTTAAAAATCTTTTCATATGTGGGTGCTTTTGAATTTGGGGCATAAATGTTTAGAATTGAGATTACATCTTGATGGATTTTTTTTGCTTAGATGAATATGTAATGAATATTCTTCCGGAATTTTTGGTTTTTAATTTGAAGTCTATTTTGTTATATATTAAGATAACTATGACAGTCCATTGATATCAAAAAATAATAATGACCAGCTATTGTTTATTTTTTGGAGGTTGTGTGTTTGTTTCCCTTTTCTGGATTTTCAGCTAGGGGTTTGTTTATTGCTTGTGTTTTCATGGATTCATTTAAATTTCTTAGTTTAAGGTTTTCCTTCTAGTGTTTTTTTGTAGGGAAAGATTTGTGGTTAGGTGTTGTTTAAATATTTTTGGGAGGGATATTTGTTTAGTCTGTTTATAGCAAATGAGAGTTTTGCTGGGTATCATCTCTTAGTGTCAGCATAATATCTGTCCAGAAACTTCTGACATTCATAGTCTCCATCAAGAAATCAGTTGTTATTAAATGGGTCTGCCTTTACAAGGTACTTGGCCATTTTTCTTTACAGTTTATAATCTCTTTTCTTTATACTTTATGCTTAGTGGTTTGATTATTATATGGCAAATGGACTTTTTGAGGTGTCTAGTCTATTTGGCATTCTGTAAGTTTCTTGTGTGTTTCTTGGCATTTTCTTCTTTAGATTGGGAGAGTTTTCATATGTGGCTTTATTGAATTTATTTTCTGTGCATTGAGCTGGTATTCTTTTTTTTTTTTTCCAGTATTCTTATGTTTGGTCTTTCATAGTATCCCAGATTTCTTGAATTTTATGTTACTACTTTTAAAATATAGTGTTTTCTTTAACTGATGGATCTATTTAGTGTATTATAATCTTTTATGCCTGAGTTTCTCTCCCATTTTTTTAAATATGGTGGTTATGCTTGCATGTGTATTTCCTATTCATTTACTCAGGTTTTCCATATATAGCATTACTTTTATGACTGTCATTATTATTACTTCTATTTAATTTTCTAAACTTGAACAATTTTGGTCATCAGCTTGATTTTTTTCTTGGTTTTGTTTGAGGGACTTACTGATTTTTTTCTCATTTTTTTCTCTATTTTTTAAGGGAATATTTTTATTTCCTTCTAAGCAGCTTCTATCTTTTTTAGTATTAAATATGCATTTTCTTTTTTATTTATTGTGAATAATGTCTCATTCTTATAACATTATTTTAAGGTATTTTCTTGCTTTTTGGTATTTTGGAATTCTCTCATCTTGCTCTTATAGAACCAACAGGTCCTGGTGGTTTCATATGATTTTCTATGTTGTTAAAATTATTCTTGCACTTGCATCTACACATCTCTTTCTTTAATTGATACAAGAATTGTTTGTGATTCTAGGAGCTGTTCTTTGTGCAATCGGAGTATCTGGTGGTGCAGGGAGCAGTTGAGGTCTTAAAGGATACATAGATTTGGGGGTTTCAGTTAAGTTTTTAGTCTGCAGAGTCTGAAGAGGAGTAGTAGGGAGCAGGTTTGTTCACAGGGTTCCTGTTGGCTGGACTAAAACTGAAGCCACATTGGAGTTAGAATGCACAAGTTGTGCTCTGTTTCCTAGGCCTAGAAGCTGGACTGGGTAGCTGGCTGTGAGGTAAGTCATTCATCTCTTGTAATGGAGTCCACCAGAGTCTGTGTTTCAGAAAAGTACTCTCTAATATATTTTTCTACACATTTGCATCAAATAATTACTATAAATGTTTTCATAGATTTAAAATGATATTTTTCAGTTGATAGTTTGTGGTTCTACAGTGAGCTTATTAAAGCAATCATGAATATTAAATATTAGTGAACATTTGGATTTGAAATCACTGATATCTATATATGTCCAAACAACTTTTTATTTATTCTGAGAAAAATTCAGTGCTATTTTCTGTGTTTAGTAGATATGTTCTTATTTAGAACATGCTCTTGCACAATCTCTGTTTTCTAAAAATCACATTGTAGGTTATTGTCTACTCAGTCTCTGATTTTATGTATTGGTGTTGGTTTTCTGTGTGTAATTAAAGTTTCAACACTGGGTACCACACTGGAGTTTATTAACAACTTAGCAGGGAGTTGGGAGAAGCAGAAGAGAAATAGAGTTTTGCTTGAGTGCTTTCTTTAAGAGGACAGATGGGCCCATGTTTGCATAGCCACACCCTGGGGCATGGCAGAAGCTCTGCTTTGTCCCAGCTGAATACCAGCACATGTGATATCATGCAGTCCTGTGGGAGGTCTGCAGGGCCTGGAAATCTGCAAGGACTTTTGGGAATGCTTACATTTGATACATGGATCTCTCTCTCTCTCTCTCTCTCTCTCTCTCTCTCTCTCTCTCTCTCTGTGTGTGTGTGTGTGTGTGTGTGTGTGTGTGTGTGAGTGTGTATTTAATAGGGAAAATAACCTGGTTTTTTGGAAGCTAATATCTACATGTCTATTTATATTTCTATTATTGATGATAGTGGTCAATTCAATTGCTTTATTTCTGGGTTTGAGGATTTACTAGAATTTAAAAAGTTATGAAGGTTTTATTTTTTTCTTGTTTTCTTTTATGGAGCATTTCTTAAATTTAAGTTTTCATTAGTCTGTGCTTATAAATTTTACTGTTTTTAATAGGGACAGTTAGTTAATATGACCCCATCAATTCTCCATTAGTTGCAATAGTACTTTAAAAATATTCTTTACTCTAAAGTATTATTGAGACATATTGAAGAACATTATTATTATTTTGCATTATATACTAGTAACTACTGTTTTGCCTGTTGTTTCATTGAGTATATTTTAAGAATTTTGCTGTTTATATCAGTCTTAGCAGTCAAATCTTATTACAAAGAGGGTGTGTTAAAGAATCATATATTTTTATCACATAAATACAATGATAATCATGTTAGTGGGCATTTACAATAAATTGATAAGAAAATCAATCTTGTTTCCAATTTTAAAACTAAAGTGTATTTCTATCTATTATTAATGCTAGCATGGCTGTTCAGCAAGCCTTATAATAATAATTAAAATTTTTGAGAAAGATTTCATTTCAAATATAAAAATTACTTAAAGTACTACCATGATTGCTTAACTAAGAACATTAAACATGTTTTATGTATAAGAGTTTTAAGAACTCTTAGATCAATGTATCTGTAATGATTTAATACTTTTAACTAAATAACAAGCCATAAGCTCTTTTTGTGTTACTTATAAGAAATGTTTGATGACAACTAAACTTTTTATTATTAAAAATAACTCGGTGATAAGCCATGCTTATGATTCTTATCCTCTGTATAGTTATTGTTAACTCTTCTGCATTTAAAAAAAAAAAAAAAAAAAACAGAAAAAAAAAAAATAACTCGGTGCTACTTATTTATTAAAGGAAAAAAATAGTGTCAAAAGAATTTTTAAAAGGCCTGACCAGTCATACAGTTGTTGTTTCTTATTGAATAGTCATCTTTATGTGCAAAATTATTAAAAGAAAATGGTATTAATGTTAATGCAAACAGATTCATAGTTAATTAATATAAGTTAATGAATGCAAGTTGATAACCTAGTGGAAAACTGAGTAAACAATTAAATCAGTCTGTGATATGTCCCTGGGAATAAAAGATTATTTGTATTTAAAAAAAAATAGAAATTGTGACTTCTTTGTTCATAATAATAAAAAAAATTCTTTTTTTAGTTTGTGTCTTTTTATTTGGAAATTGAGACTTCTGATATTGAAAAATAATAATGACCAATGATTGTTGATTTTTTGTTATTTTATGTAGCTACTGGTGGTGATGGTAGTGGTGGTGATGATGGGGTATGTGTGCGTTGCGTGTGCACCTTCTTTTGACTTCTCTGAACTGGGATTATTTATTCTTTTTGGTCTTTTGGATGTGGTTAACCTCATTAGGCTGGAGTTAACCTCCTAACATTCTATAGGACTGGATTTTTAGATAAATATGTTTAAATTTAATTTTATCATGTAATATATTATTTTATCTATTTGATTGAAAGTTTCCTGCGAATAGTATTGTGGGATGATATCTGTGGTCTCTTAGAGTCTGCAGCACATCTGTCCAAACACTTCTGGCTTTTACAGTCTCCACTGAGAAGTCAGGTGTAATTCGAATAGGTCTGTCTTTATATGTTATGTGCTTTTTTTTATCCCTTGTAGTTTTTAATATTCTATCTTTGTTCTATATGTTTAGTGTTTTGATTATTATATAGGGTAGAAGAAAAGGGTTTATTTGGCTTTCACTTCCATGTTCCTATTCATTATTGATGAAAGCAGGAAAGGAACTCAAACAGAGCAGGGTTCTGGAGGCAGGAGCTGGTCAAGAGGCCATGGAGGGGAACTGCTCATTGGCTTGCTTCCCATGGTTTGCTCAGCCTTTTTTCCTTCCTTCCTTTCTTCCTTTCTAATTTATTCTTTGTGTCTTTCATATCATGCTGCTAGATCCCATTCATTTCACATCCCTTTGTATCCACCCAGTGTTCTTGCAACCTCGTGCCCCCCCCAAAAAAATAAATAAATAAAATTTAAGAGAAAAAAAGAAAATCTCAATCTTGTCATGGAGGCTGTAGTGTGACACAGTGAGTTGGGTAGCAAACCCTTTTATCTATACATATATACTGCAAGTGTTCATTGCATGGAGTCATTAGTCTGATTTAATTCCTCTGTTTTCTGCTGCACTGTCAATGCTGAGTCCATCACTGGGAGTTCTCTTGGATATCCTGTTGTTGTTTGTGTTTTGGAGATCCTAAAGCAATGAGTTTGCAGCACTGGTGCCTTCACATGTTCCAGCAGATTATAACCTTAGACATTTTAAACAAAGCTTCCAACATTGAGGACCTATGATTACTCTGTGTTTTGTTAATTCAATTCCTAATTAAACTGATATAAAATATATTATTTTTCTGTCATGAATGTTACACACTATTGCTTTTCTTCTTTTTAACTGATAATATTTTTAGATATTAATGTTATAGGTATTTATTTTATTTTTATTTATTAAATATTCTTTTCTGTTGTTGGTTTTCCAAGATAGAATGTTTTGTGTACCCTTGGCTGTCCTTGAAGTCACTCTGTAGACCATGCTGCCTTTAAATGCAGAGATTTGTCTGTCTCTGCTTTTTGAATGCTGAGATTAAAGGTGTGCCACCACTGCCTAGCAATATTTATTTTATTTTAAATTAGGCCTCTTTTTTGTTTATTACTGAAAAAATCTTTATGTAATATATTCTGACCCCAGGTTTTTTTCACAACTTTTTCCAGATCCTCTCCACTCATCCAATTTCATATCATTTATTTGTTTGTTTAGAAAACAAATAGGCAAACAATGACAAAACCAAACACACAAAGAAAATCAAGTTAAGATTAAAAAAAAAAAAACCAGAAACACAAACATATAAATCATATAAATCACAAATCATATAAAAACACAAATTCAGAAAAATATATATGGTCACAAGCAAAAAAACAATGCTCAAATAAAGAATTACAAGAAAATATATCCACAAAAACACCATTCAGTTCATTTTGTGTAGGATACCTCTTTCTGGGTATGAACGTTTTACTTAAGTATGGCTAATATACTCAGGAAGACTTCATTTAACAAATTACTTTTGGGGGTTGGAATTTTAATACTTAGAAAAATTCAGCCATTTTTCATTGTTTATACTAACTGTACATTTTTTTCAGAAATAGTGTTATTTTGCTGTGTAATTAACTTCTCATATCAAGTGCCTCTATAAAATATTAGCAAAAATTTTACAGTTATTTTCAGCAAAATCACTTATTCAATGGAGTTATGTGAAAAAATCAAACTCATTCAAATGGGATGTAAATTTTATTTATTACATAGTAAATCTAGAGTACAACCATAAACCTCTCTCCACTTTGTTTCATCACTAAAAAATGTATTTGTATCTTCAAATTACAAATGTACTAAATTTGGAAATAATAAACTAAAATCTGCATGCACAAGATTAATATATTTTATAATTTTATGGGGTTGGAGATAGAGTATGCTTGTGTAAAATACATAAGCAAACTAAAAATTTTAGTCTCTAATAAGATACTGAATGTTTTTGTGTCCTATGTAACTATCTAAAAACCCTTAGATGCCATTTGTAAACAGTGGTGAAGTTATAGCACTTTAGTGCTATAACTTTAAGAGAAGGGTTTTTAATATTCTATTATCTATATACTGGGAATATAATCTTAAAGATTCAGAATAAGTTGTAAAAAATGTACCTTTATTTAAAATTGAAGACAAAAAGCAGGGTCAAAACCTCAGGGTTAGGCCAAAAAATTCAGGCCAGAAATTATTTATTACAAATGGCATATCAACCTGGGGCATGTATACCCATGTAAAGCCTTAGAAAGCTTAAAAAGGGTTCTAAAGCACAGAAATGGAACCAAAAGCAGTTTGCAAGTTGTGTCTCTTAAGTGGGCAGTGGTACACATATGCCCTGGCTTTGGTGTGAGAGCTTGAACAAAAAAATGTCAGGCTTTCCGAGTGCAACTTAAGCTGCAACAAGGGTGGTTCTTGAGCCTCAATACAAGCAAGTAATAAGCTGCATATGATGGGTTTAAATTTTCTGTTTTTACAGGCAAATGGGAACAGAGTTAAAAACACTAGCAGCATTTTCTTGGGTCAGCTTTGTTTGCTGGGGCCAAGCAGAGACTCGACATTTTAAAGAGAGACTTCCTGACTCAGTGTTACAGGCAAAACACTTGTGAGTCTTTTTAGAGGTCTTGCTGCCAAATATTTAAGTGGAGTTTATGACCAGCACATGGAAATTATTTACTTGGTAATTATATAGCTCACAAAATTCCCTAGAATGGTAATTGTGTCTGCCAAATAGCAAAATAACTAAACTCTCTATGAAACTAGACTAGTAGCTGGGTGGAGTCAGCCAGACACCCTAGGGAAGACTTTAATTCTAGTAGAATTTTAAAAAATTAAGGGCATGATCAGAAACAAAAAGAAAAAAAGGCACAATCTAGCCAAGCCTTCAATCTTAGCTACACTTTGGAAGATTAAAGGTGTGGTCTGAATAATATAGAGAGAAGAACTAAAAGATAAACAGTAAAGACAGATTCAAAAAAACAAATCTGTTCTTCCAGAGATCCTGAGTTCAATTCCCAGCAACCACATGGTGACTCACAAAAATCTATGATGACGTCTGGCACCCTCTTCTGTATATTATATGCATAATAAATAAATAAACTTTTTTAAAAAGAAAGAAAAAAATTAAAACACAAACTCCTAAATGGTTTAGAGTGTTTATCTTGAGAGATAAAGAAAAAAAAATGATATAGAAAGTCTTTAAAAGGTAAATAGAGTAAAAAAATTAAGCCACATAAAGATGAAAATTATGAGTGACTGGATACTGCATGGTATTATCTTATCTTTAAGTTTTCCGATTTCAAATGAAGCAGTAAAAGCTGCTAAAAGAACATTTGATTATAAATGCTGCTGGATTAATACAACCTATATATTTTGTAAAAGAGTTGACTGTAATGCTTGAATCTCAATCACCAAGAGAGACCAGCAGTGATAGAGATGTCCAAAACGAAACAGCAATTTTTACTGACAGTGTGATACAAGCCAACAGGGAGCTTGTTTTCTGCACTAGATGGGTGTCCTGCAGGGAAGAGCCGAGCATGCCAAGTTACACAAGCTTTTTATAAAAGGCACAAGGCAAGGTTACTTAGGGTCAAGGGTGCAAGTGTGCTTCTGATTGGCTCATGCTTAGGGACGTTTTACAGCCTAACACATCTGGACACCAGGGTAGCTGATATTTTTACTGCCTTAGGGGTGGATCATTCATGTGTTCTAAGATAGTGCTTATGTCATTCATTCTAAGAAGAGGGCAAGCCCCTGCTAGGTATGTGAAACTGAATTCTTTTACCTCTATAATACAAAATGGCTACTAAAATACAAAATGAGGTTTCTTGAACTAAGTTTACTCTCTCATTGACTTTAAAATTGAAATCAAAGATATGCTATTTGTAGAAGAGGTTTTATTTTTATTTTCACAGAAAATGAAAAGATCTGAATTCATTCCTAGTTAAAGAAAATAAAGGTTGAACAAGAAGACCCCCTGAAAAAACTCTGATAAAAATTGGTGGCTCAAATAGTCCAGCATTTTAGAGCATCTTTGTTGTAGTTTCCTCTGAGCTCTGCATCTAAAACAACTTCAAGGAGACTGGTTGATATGATCAGGTCTTACAGACTACTTCATTAAAGACTGGTACATAATTCTAAATTTTCCTTTGAGTTCTCATAGAATATCCAGCACTTCCAATCAGCAGGAGGTAGTATAGAAGACTACACTCACATTCCCCCAAAGTGGACTATAAATGTTTGTCTTTGTTTACAGTTTTGGGGGGATTATGTTCTGATACATAGAAATATTTGTCACTCATAGTGGTTTAATAAAATGCTGACTGGCCAAAAGGTATACAGGAAGTATGGGTAGTTCTACCAGACTAAGAAAACTCTGGAAAGAGGAAGAGTTACAGATGCCAGCAGAGGCAGAGTAAACAAGACCAGGGTGCTGCTCTAAGTAAAGGTACGAAGCTGCATGGCTGAACAAAGTAAGAATTTTAAAGCAAAAGCTAGCTAGTAATTTGCCTGAGCTATAAGTTAGTCAGCATAAAATTAATGTAAGGTTTTGTATAAATATTTGGCCCTAAGTGGCAGGAGGGCTGCTAGTGGATCCAAACCTTGGGGCTAGATCAGAAAGTCCAGACCAGAAATTTAATTTTACAGTAAACTGTTATGATAAATTTTGAGAAATGTACTAGTTCTTCAGTCTTTTTTACAAAATATAACTTTAAGAAAAACCTTTTCTGAAATTCTAAGAACAATAAAATACTTAAACTTTAAAAATTTTTATTTTTATTTATACTGTAATTTAATGGTGATCTTTAATAAAACAGAAGGCTGATAAAATTATGTCTGGGATCATAACCTATTAAGTATTTTTCAGAATCCATATGAATAAATATTATTTGCATACCTTCCCTATTGTTTAGTTTTTGTTTTGAATGTAAAAAACATCTTTTCAAATGTAACTTACGTTAATTATTTTGGTAATTTCATATATTTTACTGTACTGTTTAATTATAATTTTCAGCCTGACTTAATTTATGCTTTCTTCTAACTTGATGAATTGAAATATTTATTTGCTTTGAGAACATTAATTCTTATAAAAAATAAAATTAAAGTATTGTAAACCAGTGATTGGTTGGTTTCAAATTGCTGATCTGCAAGATGAGTATGTACCCTGAGCAAACAGCAATATTAAGAGAGAATTCAATTCAAAATGCCTCCAGTGTATGTTAGCTTTTATTTTTTTATTCAAATCTCTTATTAACTGTATAGACTCTGGAAAAGTTATAAATTATATTTGCATGAACAAGCCACTATAACATGATTTGACATAAATTGGAAGCTACTTATACAGTCATATCACAAAAACATTTTCTATATCTTTTAATAATTTTGTAATTGTTTTATCTGGAAACCATTAATTATAATGTGTTTTTCACTAAGGGTACATAGTCTTCAAATGTTTAACATTGTTTTTACTTGGATACATATATCTAAGACCATGACACTAAATATAGAATACATTTTAAGCTCAGAAAAATTTTCTCTTGTGTGTGTGTGTGTTCTTGAATGTACCTGTTCATGCAGGTATACCCTGTTTGGTCTTTGGTCTTTTAGGACATTTGTAATATTTTCTTTTAAGTTATACACACTATCCTTTTATCGTGTATAATGACCATCTTAATGCTTGATTTTATGTTTATCTGACAAGAAGCTGGAGTTGTTTTGTGGGAAGACAAGTGTTCACAAACATTAATATTTTCCTACTATCTTTTTTGTTTTCCTGTTTTGTAGGCTTTATCTTTACAGAATTTTCAGGCATATGTGTTTGTTTTAATGCCTATAGTAAGTGTTATAGACGGATGAGAACTTTGTTCATTTCCTGCTCTCTTGACATATCTGTTCCCTGTTCTGTCATTTCTAGATCCTCCATACATAGAATATAGATCATTCTCTTCTGGGAATGAAGACAGAGCATCTTTGTTGCAGTTTCCTCTGAGCTCTGCATCTGAAACAACATCAAGGAGACTGACTGATATGATCAGGTCTTACAGACTACTTCATTAAAGATTAGTACATAATTCTAAATTTTCCTTTGAGTTCTCATACAATCTCCAGCACTCCCAATCAATTTAGTTCGTGAAAATCAAAATTTGTAGAAGTAGTCTGTTTCAATTCTACACTTAGTTACAGAGAATATTCTATGCTGTTTTAAAAATAGTTAAATAGCATTAGTACATATAACTGGTTTACTTTGGGTATAGGAATTGAATATAGGCAGCATCATCACTCTTGCTTTATACCTAACTTATAAACTTGTTCCCTTAAATTTTACCTTAAAAATTGATATTTTCAGATTTTATTTTAATATGTATTTATGCTGTTTTATGAACTTTTCTTTTATTAGATTTCCAAATTATTGTTTTATCTATAAGAACATGTCAGTTTTTATATTATCTACATATGTCATTTAATTGGGACACCAATTCCTCTTATTTCTAATCTCTCCTTGTAACAGACAGTTGCCCTCAGATTCACTCAGTTACTTACATAGGTTGTACTTTCAAGATTTAAACAAATCTATTTGCAGCTATAATAAGGGATAATGCTTCTTTATTTTTTTCTCAGCCCTTTATTTTTAGTGTATAGGAGGACTGTTGATTTTTTTTGGTGTTGATTTTGAACCCAGCTAAATTGCTAAAAATTTTTATGAGCTGCTGGAGTTCCCTGGTAAAATTTTGGGGATCACTTATGTAAGCAATCATATTATATGCAAATAAAGATAATTTGACTTCTTCCTTTCTGATATGTATCCACTTAATCTTTTTGTTCTCTTATTGCTTTAGCTAGAATTTTGAGAACTATATTGAGTAGATAAAGAAAGAGAGGACAGCCCTGTCTTGTTCCTGATTTTAGTAGAGTTACATTAGTTTTTGTCCATTTAGTGTGATGTTAGCTATTGGCTTGCTATACATTACCTTCATTATATTTAGGTATTTTCCCTATATTCCTGACCTCCCCAGGATGTTTATCATGAAGAAGTGTTGGATTTTATCAAAGGCTTTCTTTGCATCTAACAAGATGACCTTGTGTTTTTTTTTTTTTTTTCTAATTTGTTTACATGGTGGATGACATTCACAGTTTTTCTTATGTCAAACCATCTCTACATCTACAGAATAAAACCTACTTGATCATGGTGGATGACTTTATTGATATGTTGTTGGATTTGGTTTGCCAGAACTTTTTTGAGAGTTTTTACATCAATATTCATAAGGAAAATTGATTTGTAATTCTTTTTCTTTGCTGCATTTTTGAATGGCTTCGGTATTAGGGTTATTGTGGCCTTATACAAAGAGTTTGGCAATATTCTTTCAGTTTCTACTGTATGGAACAATTTGAGCAGTATTGGTATATTTTCTTCTTGGAATGTCTGGGAAAATTCTGCACTGAAAATATTTGGACCTGTTTTTTTTTTTTTTTTCTTTAACTTGCAAGACTTTTAATGACAGCTTCAGTTTCCTTTGGGGTTATAGGTCTGTTTAGGTTTTTAATCTGATCTTGATTTAATTTTGGTAAGTCATATTTGTCCAGAAAGCAATCCACTTATTCTAGGTTTTCCATTTTGGGGAAATACAGATTTTCAAAGTAGGACTTGTTAATTCTCTGAATTTCCTGGGTATCTGTTTTTATATCTCCCATTTCATTCAATTTGGATAATCTCTGCTTTTTGATTAGTTTGGATAAGGATTTAATCTATCTTGTTGATTTTCTCAAAAAAATAACTCTTTGATTCACTGATTCTTTGTATTGTTCTCATTGTTTCAGTTGTGTTGATTTCAGTTCTAAGTTTGATTAATTACTGCTGTCCACTCCTTCTAGGTGAGTTTGCTTTTAATTGTTCTAGGGCTTTCAGTTTTGCTATTAGGCCTCTTATGTGGGATTTCTCTAGGTTTTGCATCTAGGCATCTAGTGCTATGAATTTTTCTCTTAAGACTGCTTCCATTGTATCCCATAAGACTGGGTATGTTCTGGATTCATTTAATTAAATTCAAGGAAGTCTATGATTTCTTTCTTAATTTTTTTCTTGATTCAGAGATTCAGTTGAGTGATGTTTATGTTCCATGAGTTAGTAGGCTTTCTATGATTTTTAATGTTGTTGAACTCTAACTTTAGCCCATAGTGATCTGAAATGGTACAAGAAATTATTCCTATTTTTTTTGTATCTGTTAATATTTGCTTTATAACCAATTATGTGGACAATTTTACAAACATTCCATGGGGTGCTGATAAATATGTATATTCCTTTGTGTTTGAGTGGAAGGTTTGGAATTTATCTATTAAGTCCATTTGGGTCGTAACTTCTGTTTGATTCCTTATTTCTCTATAGAGTTTCAGTCTGATTGACGTATCCAAGGGTGAAAGTGGGGTATTGAAGTCTCCCACTATTAGTGTGTCAGGTTTGAAATGAAGTTTAAGCATATATGTGTATATACTTAAACTTCATTTAAGTAGGTGCCCTTATGTAGGAAGCTTAAATACTCAGGATTTAAACATTGCCTTGGTGGATTTTTTTCTGAGATGAATAAGTAATGTTCTTTCAAGTCTCTTTTAATTGACATTAGTTGGAAGTCTATTGTTTTAGATATTAGAATGGCTTGTATCTGTCTTTGAAGTTGAGATAGGTTTCTTGTATGCAGTAAAAGGATGGTCTGGTACTGGAATAAAAACTGATTTGTATATCCATGTAATGGAATCAAAGGCCCTGATATTTATGCACATACCTATTAACACCTGATATTTAACAAAGAGGCCAAAAATATCCAACGCAAAAAGATAGTATTTCAACAAATTGTGTTGGCATAACTGCAGATAGTATGTAGAAGAATGAAAATAAATACAAACCTATCACCTTGCACAAATCCAAGTGAATCAAAGATTCCAACATAAACCCTGGGACACTGAACTTGATAGAAAATAAAGTGGGAAATATCTGCCAACACATTGGCATAGGTGACCACTTCCTAAATGTATCACTAGTAGCACAGACACAAAGAAGGACTATTAATAAGTGGGACTTCCTGAAACTGAGAAGTTTCTATAAGGCCAAGGGCACTGTCAAGAAGAGAAAAACAACAGCCTATAGATTAGGAAAAGAAAAATCTTCACCAACCCTACAACTGACAAAGAACTGATTTCTATAATATATAGAAAACACAAGAAACTGGAGCCCCAAACCCTAAATAACCCAATTAAATTAATGGAGTTCAAAACTACAAAGGGAATTCTCAGCAGAAGAGTATCAAATGGCTGAAAGGCACTTGCAAAACTGCTCAAGTTCCAAAATGTGACATGAACTCTATCTTGAGAAAGTATATATATATATATATATATATATATATATATATATATATATATTAACAACTGAGGTTTACTTCTCTTGAAGAAGGGTTCCTGAAGTAGTTTTCTAGGTTAAACATGTACATATACTGAGGTGTATGGTAAAACATATTTAATAAAATCAAGCCCCTTATTGGTATGACAATTGCATACATTCTGCTAAACATAACTGAAGGTGCTCTGAGACCAACTTAGGTCTTTTTATCTTGTGTAAAACACACTTTATTTATTAGACAGCTACCTAGTCTTAATTGTTTATTGTTAATCATTTTAGGTTAGAATATAATGTAATAAATTTTATATTGACTTGCTTGTGCTTTTGTGTCTTTATTACTTTTTTGTTTCATTAATTGCTCTCCACAAGTCCTCACCTTGTACCAGTGCTTCTCTTTATCTAGTTCCCTTCCTATCACCCAGGTAGAGTACCTACTGGTTTCTCATCACATGTATAGCATAAGCTAGTTTTATGTCAACTTAATACAAGCTAGAGACATCTGAATGAAAGGAACCTCAAATGAAAAAAAAAGAACAGTCTTCCCTATAGGGCATTTTTATAATTAGTGCCTGATTGGTAAATTTGCAGCCCAAATGTGTCATGTCTTTCCTAAGCTGATGGTTTTAGGCTTTATTAAAAAAGCAGGCTAATAGGCTGGATTGATGGCTTAGAGGTTAAGAGCACTGACTGCTCTTCCAGAGGTACTGAGTTCAGTTCCCAGCAACCACATGGTGGCTTACAACCATCTATAATGAGTTCTGGTACCCTGTTCTGTATATTGTATATATAATAAATAAATAAATCTTTAAAAAAGTACAGGCTAAGTAAGACAGCAAACAACATAAACGTATGGTCTCTGCATCAGCTCCTGTCTCCTGATTTCTGCCCTGTTTGAGTTTTTAGACTGTCTTCATTCAATAATTAGCAGTGATCTATTGCTCTAAATCTATTTGGAATTATAATAAAAACCTAGCCAAATATGGGAAATAGCTGAAATATTAGAGACATAAAAGCAAATGATGGCCACTTTTCACCTCTCAACTCCTCAGAACTGTCATCATAAATTCTCCAACTTCACATCTCTCTGTCCTCAGCCTATGGAAATTGAGCTTAAACTACACTCTTCTCTCTCTCCACTCACCTATCTCACTTCCTAATTCACTTTCCTAGAGCTAAGATTACAGGTGTATGCCACTACTACCTGGCTCTGTTAGGTTTTCAACTTAACAGAGATCCAGATGGATCTCTGCCTACAGAGTGGCAGAATTAAAGATATGGATCACCACTTCTTGACCTTCATGACTTGTCTCTGTGGGCGGCTCTAATTTCTAATATTCATACTATTTTTATTAAATATAAAATATACTATCACATATCTTTTCCGTCAAAAATAAAAAATGTTTTAACTAAAATAAGAAAAACTGGGGCTGGAGAGATGGCTCAGAGGTTAAGTGCACTGACTGTTCTTCCAGAGGTCCTGAGTTCAATTCCCAGCAAAACCACATGGTGGCTCACAACCATCTATGATGAGGTCTGGCGCCCTCTTCTGTAAAACTGTATGCATAATAAATAAATAAATCAAAAAAATTTAAAATAAGAAAAACTATATCCCATATATATAATACCTATATACTATATATAAGAAATAATTAAATCAATAAAAGTTAATAATTTACAAATTCAGAGAAATTACTTCATTATTTATCCTATCGCAGTCATCAGCTAAAAAGGGAATTGGCAGACTAATTGAACAAGTCTTGGCTTCTTCAGCATTATATTACCCTCTTCCTCAGCAACTTACTTCCTGGTTCAACTTTACCAGGGCTTAGAATAAAGGTATGTGTTTCCCAAGTACAGGGAGCAGAGAGTACACAGTTCACAATTGCTGGGATTAAAGGTGTGTAACACCACTACCTGCCTCTTTTAGATCTTGAACTCACAGAGCTTCAGACAGATCTCTGCTTATGGATTGATGAGATTAGTGGCATGGGTCACCACTCCCTGACCTTCATGGCTTGGCACTGTAGGTGACTCAGTCAGAGTATATTCGTTAAATATGCTGACACTCACTGATGGGGTAACCAAGAACCAGAAGGTACAGAGCTCAGAACCAAACATTACCGCCCCCTTAAAAAGAAGCAATTAAATAACTCTTAACATTGTTCTCCTATACTAAAAGATCACTAGCTCATTCAGTCATCATTGGAGAAGCTTCTTCCATCAACAAACTGGAACATATGCAGAAACTCACAGCTCATTATTATGCATAAAGATAGTCTAAATAACAAGTCTCCATCAAATCCCTTCCCTCAGAGCTCATGGGATACCATGGAAGAGGCAGTAAAAAGAATGCAAAGGCTAGAGGGGATGGAGGACACCAGGAGCACAAGATCCTTTGTATCAATGAACTAAACCAAAGATATATGAGCTCACAAAGACTGAAACAGAAAGCACAGAGCCTACATGGGTCTGTACCAGGTCTTCAGCATATATATTATAGCTTTGAGCTTAGTATTTTTACAGGACTTGTGATTGTTAGGTTGCATGGGCCTCTGATTCTTGTACTAGCTCTTTCCTCAATTTGTTTGCTATGTTCAAGCTCAATATGATAGCTTTTGCTTCAACTTTTTACATTTTATTTTGTCATATTGGGCTCTTATCTTTAAGAATCCTGTTCTCTTCTAACAAATGAACAGAAATGGATCTGAAGGAAGGGAATATGGAGAGAAAACAGTACCTGTTAGGGAACTGTAAAGTATAAGTAGAATATAATACATGAGAAAAGAATGTATTTTCAATAAAAGAGAAAGAAATAAAAAAAAGCTAGATAGGAAGGCATAATTTAAAGAAGATGACATTATTTAAATTATGAAGCTTTACTTTCTCAAAATACCAGAAATGTCTGTATTTAATTTCTTCTTTTACAATGAAATACAAAATTCTAGAACTTTTTTCTAATATTTCCTGAGGTTGGAAGACAAACACGGTATCATTTATATTCAGAAGTCTATTGCATACTGAAGATTCAGGTCTTATCTGCTCAATTGTCCATGTATTAGTCAACTTGGTCCCCTGAGCTGATGGAAATCATTTCTTTCTAAGAACTCCATTTAGGCCACATTCTCCATCCTTTTTACATGTTCTTAAAACTGTATATAGGCAAACTACATGAATTTCTATCAGAAGAAACACATTTAACTGTGTTTAAATCAATTTAAATTATAATGTGTTTCATTTGGAATTAACACCTTTATAATATTCTTACCAATAACAAGATATTGTGCAATGACACCATAGAAGCTCTAATTAAAAGTGTTGATACAATATAAAGCCTTATAAGCAATTAGATATATTTTGAAGCATACTTCCAGAATATTATGTATGTTAGAGAATTATTGTTCTTTGTATCTTAATCTATGTTTTAATTTTTAAAGATACAGTATAATTTCTTAATTAATTTTTATCTTTGTGAGAATTTAATTCTTTTACTATGAATAAAGTCATATTTTTATGCATGTATGCCTTTGTTCAAATATCCTTCACCCTTCCACCCCTCCCAGTCACTCTCTCTTTTCCCCATCACTTTATCTCCTCCTCAGCAAGGGCAGGCGGTCCCAAGGTCCTAAGGTGGCTTAGTTCAGTATTCACTACAGGGAGATATGCTTTCCTCACCCAACCATCAAGACTGCATCAAGTGTTCCTCTGGAGGGAGTGGGATCCCAGGTGCTGGTCCAAGGTATTTCAGTTCACAAGCTGTTCAGTGGTTGTGGGTTGCAGTTAGACATGCTTTGCTTTTTGTCTTTTTGTTTAGAGTCCACAAATGAGTGAATACATCCACTGCTTATCTGTCTGAGTTTGTGATACCTCACTCAAGATGAAACTGCCATATTGCATTCCAGAGTGGCTGAACAAGCTTACACTCCCACCAACATTGGAGGAGTGTTCACCTTTCTCTGCAACCTCTCCAGAATAGGCTTTCATCTGTGTCTTATATCTTAGCCAATCTGACAGGTGTAACATGGTATCTCAAAGTTGTTTGATTTACATTTCTCTGATGGTGAAATATGTTAAGCATGTTTTCAAGTGCCTTTCAGCCATTTGTAATTCTTCTGCTGTGAATTCCCTTTTTAGCTCTGAACTCCAGTTTTTGGTGGGTTATTCAAGGTTTTCGGGCTCTACTTTCTGGAGTTCTCTATATATTTTAGACATCAGTTCTGTGTCCATTTTGGGAATTTTTTATATGAGTACACCATAATTACAATTTCATCCTTCAGTCTTCACACTTTATCTCATCTCTTTTCTCTCTACAACATCTCAAATTAGTAATGTTTTTCTCTATAACTATTAGTGTCAAATACACATATGTGCATATATTTATATTTTAATATTGGTTCAATCTATGTGTGGCTAGATCTGACAGCTTGACATTGTATAAGCTAACAGAACTTTTTAAGTCAACTGTATTATTGAAATATGTGTAATATCCTCATCATGTCCAAAAGGCACTAAAAGACATATGTTTTGATCCTTAAACCTTTTATGTTACCAGTTCTATACTATTCTCTTAACCTTAGATGTAGAATTACATTTTCTCAGAAAAGTATCACAATTATTTTGACACTGTGAAGGCCAACACTGATTTGTCATATTGCAGGCTCCAGACTCATCTACGTATCAAATCTCTGGGCACATCTGTGAGGGGATTTTAAAAAGCATTATCTGTGGTGGGGATCTGTCCCTACTCATCACTTGGTAATTTTATTTCTCTATCTCTGTCATATATATATATATATATATATATATATATATATATATATATATATACTGCCATCAAATGATTCTTAATTTTGATGTTTCTCCATGTATTCCTTTCTTTTTTTGTTTTAAATAGGGATAGAAAATAATTTATAGTCATTTAAAAGCCTCTATCTGGTATTCCAATTTGTGATTATATAGCTACTCAAAATTCATTTCTTCCTTTTTTCCTTTATTTTATTATTATGAACAAAGAAGTCACACTTTCTAACCTTGCATATCCTTATTCAAGGTCCTTTCCCTCTCCCACCACATCAGGTCATTCTTTCTTCTCCACAACTCCCCATCCCCTCT
This sequence comes from Sigmodon hispidus, assembly GCA_004025045.1. Lineage (NCBI taxonomy): Eukaryota > Metazoa > Chordata > Mammalia > Rodentia > Cricetidae > Sigmodon > Sigmodon hispidus. The sequence continues at coordinate 21,557 of PVIH01011338.1, read as the reverse complement.
TTATCCCACTTTTTCCTCTTTCACTCTGCTGCTCCATTCCAGCTGTGATCCAACCTTCCATAAATGCCTATTGTATTTCTCTTTTCTAGAGAGATCTGTCTCCCCATTTTTCCTTACTCTATACCTAACCTCTGTGTTGTTAAAGATTATAGCTTGGCTATCATTAACTTAATTAATGACTAATATCCACATTAAGTTAGTAAGTACATGAGAGATACAGTTATCTGTATGTTTAGAATCAATATTTATTTGTTAAATGGCAGATGTGAGTCCTATAGGGCCTATAATTTCAATTATTTAATGCATAAGAGAAAATTATATGTGATATACTTTTAGACACTTCTATGATTCATTACATTATTTCCAGTTTACACAGGTCATGTAATTTATCCAGCCTCTCCATGAGAAAAAAATCTTTGTAATTCTTAAAAAATATATGTATTTACTAACATTTAATATAACTAAACATTTTGATTAACCACTTGTTATTGTGAACAGATTAAAATAAGTGAATAGGTAATTCTCATGTTCTACAATCACTCAGTCTTAGCTGGAGTCTTGATTGCCCCTTGTTTTATATATTATTTTAGAAATATATCTACTCCAGAATTCTATGTGCTATTTTTTCATCTTCTTAATAATTATAAATACCTAGCATCCTCAAACTTCTTGATAATGTAAGCTATAACTGCATTTAATTTCTACTCAAATTCCTTTTAATACCCAGATTCTATTGGGTTTACCTACTCTATTGTTGCCAACTCACAACTGTCTTTATTTGCAAATCTTTCTCAATATAAAACTTTCCATTTTTGCTTATTACTGACAGTTATGTAATACAGGCTTGCTTGTAAAGTCACTACAATTTTCTTATACATAAAATTGCATTAAATTTGCAACATAAATTTATTGTTGTTGTAGTTATATGTTCAAAAGTCAGTATTTATACATAAACAAGAATATATGTGTTTATATATATGTTTTCATGTATTTATATATTTCTTATGAAACTCTAAACATTTAAGCTTTAAATTTTCAATTATGATTATTAATATTTTACAATTTTTACAACATCACAGGTAATCTCAATATTTGTTGCAGAATAACAAATAAAATTTATAATAAGGAACTGAATATTAGAACTTACCAAGTGTAACATCATCCAAATATAAGTATATATGTAAAAATGTTTTTATACTATGTATATTACATGCATATTCTTTTCTGTAACAAGGGACACATTGATTATCTTGATTCAGTATACATGAGATCTAAATTTATGCATTTCCAGTGATGTTAATTTTATCAATAGGAAGACTATCCTTTTAGAAATACTACGTTTTCCTTATTCCAATTTTATTCTAATTTGTGAAAGGTCTTTACATATTTTAAATCAGTTAAATTGACCCTAAGATGGTAATTATATGACCAGACTTGTTTTTCTACTATCTTCTTATTAGTGAAAATGGCTGGCAAATATTTTAAAAGAAGAAATTTTTATATATTTTAGAGATATCATAAGTTTTTACAGTTTTGTTTAGTTTAGAATTTTATTACCTTTCTGGAAATAGTTTAAGCCATTTGTAACTCATTTGTTCTATTTGAAACAAATCTCAACAACCTATTGTATTTTTACTCAAGTTATTGGCATAACTAATGGCTTTTGAATGTTATACTATACCATTATAAATTGATAGATGTCCTTCTGTTACTAGTTATTAACAGAACGTGCTTCAGGTAGCAAGTTTTCATCACACTACTTTACTCCTTCTTATTTTCATATTATATTTTCTTATAACTCTCTGCTCTCAATAAGTTGTTAATTAATTTTGGAAATTAACTAATGGTAAAATTTGAACTTGTATTGTGAAACTCTATCTCCTAACATGACAGTTTAAATATGTTAGATATTTAGAGATGATTAGCTTTTCTTGATAATCTTTTTCATACTCTTTTATTTGCTTGTATACAAAAGAGATATCATTATGGAATCTAGTCCTTTCTACTGTATGTGAAGATACCGTCTGATGATGACATTAGTGAATCAAACAATGGCTCTTTAGGTGATTACAAAACTATTGATATTTATCCATGAATTTTCCACACTCTAAGGCAAAATGCCATAAATTGTCTAATTAATAATACTTTATTCAAGCAGGTACACTTAAGATACTAATTTTAGTATTATCCAATTAATATATGTCTTATTTTAATGGCTCCTATGAATGTTTCTGTTTGGGTACCTGGCACAAAGCTAGCAGACACTATTAGAAGTTATGTTCATATTGATGTTGTTATGGGCAGTTTGGATGAAGTATGTCACTGTATGGCTCGACTTTAAGTCTCAAATGTTCAAGCCATGTGTAGTGTAATATCTACATTCTGCAACCTGTTGAATGAATAGGATGTAGAACTTTCATCTGTCTTTCTAGCATCATGCATGCTACTTTTCTTTCTTCAATGATAATAGTGAATCTAACTTATAAACTGTTAGACAGTCCCCATTTAAATGTGCTCATCTATTAGAATTGCCATTATCATGGTGCCACTTCATAGCAATAGAAACCCTAACTAAAACAACATACATTTAGATAATATTCTATAAAAATATAGGATATAAAGATTAGTAAAATGTAGCCACTATCTGTAAGTGCCTATAAAAATTTGGGAATATTTCACTCTGCTTTTTTTCATTGTTATTTGTAACATGCAGAAAAATATACAAAATATCAAGATGACATTGTTTTTATTTGATTGTTCAAAAAGCTAGCAGTAGAAAACTGTATGACATACAAACAAATGAGTGTAGCATTTCTAGACACCTTTTTAATAACGGGTAAACAGCAAAGATCATACCTTTTGAATTCTTTCTAATTCTATTGCTGGGTGAATGTTTGTATTCACTACTTTGTTAAAATCAATGAGATTCAAAGTAATACAATCTCTGAATGTGATAAAGTGTTGCATCATTACAAGTAAATAACTCTATTAATAAAAAATAAATACTAGTGTTAATGGTAGTATATTAAATTTAAGTGATATATTATCTAATTTTCAAACCATAATAAAAATAGTGGAAAATTTAAAGCTTTTTTCAAAGAGTCATTTTTTGGGGGGGAATATATGTAAGTATAACTGATACAAAAAATGGATATATTATAGAGCCATCAGTTCTTATCAGAGTGACCTATTGGTTCCAAGGACTTCACAAAACTGCATGATAATAAATTTCATATCCTTCAGTAAAGAAAGTAAATATGAATAGAAAATGATTTTCAAAAGAGCAGAGCAGTGTTCTGTTTTTATTTTTGTTTTTTTCTTTTAACCCAAGGGATTATGAATAAGTCAAGAAGAGTTCTTTCATATCCCATTGAAGACATTTGCTGAAGAAGGTTGATGCTTCGGTTTTTATTTTCTTTTTAACTCAGTGGTTTCCTCAGATATGATAGTTACTTTTGTTCTGTGCTACCAGGTTTAAAATGAAACATGCTTCTGGTACTTGAACTCTTCTATGATAAGTCAAATGCTTTTGTCTAACTGCAATTTTTCCCTTGAATGTGAGTAATTGAGCTCCCAAAGATAGATCTGATATATGAGAATGCATCTGATTTCTGTGTAAATTGAAGCTTTTATTTCCCCTTTACCTGTCACTATGTTCTTTTAGTATGGAAAATAAATGACAGAGATTTTTGCTCTCTCTCTCTCTCTCTTTTTTTTTTTTTGAATCCTAAGCTAATACTGGAGGTATATTTGCCATCTTAAGTTTTGAAACTTTTTCTTAAAGGTATACTATTTAATATTTTAGATTCACACATTTAAAGAGATTGCATTGACACACACAATCTTTTCTTCAGAGTAAATAGCTTTTATAGTTGACCTAGCGGCAAGATACCAAATTAATTGTTTTTCATAAGGGTTGTTAATCATAATGGTGACAATTCCACACAATGAAGCCCTAAGTAATTGAATATTGCCTCTCACTCTAAGCATAATTTAAATCACTCAGCAGGTTTAAATGCTGTGGACGGAAGAGTTTTTAAGTGGTTGGAGATGATCCATAAGCTAATTGCCAAGCAGTGGTGGCATTTTCATTTATTATAGACTGCTCAACCATTAATTGTGTGTGGTGATACAGTTCACTGGTATTTCCCATTGAACATGTCACAAAGGTTAACAGAAGCCAACTGAGAAATAAATAAAAATAAGGAAGAACTATGGCTTCTGTGCACTACCATACATATAAACAAAACTAGTGTTTTCAAAAGTGGACACAAGGGCAATACAATGATAAAAAGTAAATTATATTTTATGGATGAATTGACTGGACACAAATGATTTAAGATTAACTTTTTTGTATCACTCTATTTAATTATAAAATAAAGTTATTTTTTCCATATACTCCCTTGCTCTCTCTCCCTTCCCCCTAACAATTACTCCTTGTCTGCTTTCAGTCTCCCTCCTCCCCGTTTCCCCCTCCCCTCCCCACAAATGGCAAGAAGTCCCAAGATAGATCAGCTCAGTATCCACTCCAGGCCGGTCTGATTTCCTCATTCTAATGTCATGACTGGGTTAGGTGCTTTTCTGGAGAGCCTATATATTAATATTGTTATGAAAATGAAGCAATTACACTTATTTTTTATTTGAGATGATACAACCATTTCAAGAAAATTACCACTGTTGAATAAGCATGTATATTTAACACTCAGATGTTTAGAAAAATACAGTAACTTATTATCAGATAATCAGAAGCTACGTAAGTTTTTGGACATCCCTTCTATTATCTTATTTGCATTCTAAGGTATATATTTATTATACATCCTCATTCTTAAAGATTGAATGAATCTAGTTCAAATGCCATTTTCTCCTTTGCAATTGATCAGCTTTCCTTGAGGGTAATATATGACCACAGCCTCTCAGAATCTGGCATACAGTAAATCATGAGGAATTTTCTAATTGTAAGAGCACCTTGGAGAACTTTTAATCAGCTATAATTGTATAATCTAAAAAATTAAATATTTTTCTTCTTATAGAGAAAAATACAGACATTGACATATCTTAATTAAAAATTAAAATGTTTCTCATATATATTACTTCTCTTATTGATATATTAATACAACCTTCTTTGTCACCTGATTCATGTTATCATTGTTGAGATTTGGCTATTTGTCTCTATGCACGGTCAGTTGTTTCCTGACCACATTTACAGATATTTTATTAGATTGAAACCTGTTTATCAGATATTTTTATCAATTTTTCTATTAATGGTAAATAGTGTCAAAATTCATCATAAAATTTTTCTTCATTCTGCAGATTTTAGTTTAAAATTTCACTATTTTTTGTGCATATTTATTTGTCTTTCATACTTCATTTTTGCTAAGACAGTAAGAAACTTGCTTTTGCATTTTAATATGCTCTTTAGAAAAATCAGATCTAGCTTACTGTTTCAAAAATGTTTAATCACTATGATTTTGTTAATAGATTTAAATCATGAACTTTTGTTAAAATCTTTTGTGTCCATTTTCCACTACTATGTGAGGCCATGGCAAGGAAGTACATGATGCTGAATCATATAAGCATGTTGATGTTAAATACCCTAGATTTCAGAACAAGGAACGATAATACTTTTGTTTAGTCTCTAAGCCTATAGTACCTTAATAAAGCCTCTTGAATTAGCCTAATTCAGAGTATAATATGCTCTTGTTTATCACATTCAGTCTATCTGTCATTTTGTAAAGCTTATATCATACCCTAGTAAATATAATTATATGTTTCATTATACTATCCTAAATATTATCATGAGTAGATTATTCATGTTTGTTTATTAAAACAATAATTCTTTTAACATAGTTCTTGAGGCAAGTAATCTTTATGGGCCCTGTTTGCCCTGAAACTCTTTTTGTACACAAGGCTGCCATTATAACTCGCAGATATCTGCCTGTCTACTTCTATAGAGAGCTGTGGTTAAAGGTGGCACCTCGCTACCTGGATTCTCTTTGTATTTTTGTCACCATTCACAATATTTTATGATGTTCTCTTGAGTTCTTGACCTTTCATGACTTTTAATGTACCCATTTCTATTTTCATACATTTATTTCTGGGTTTATTTGCTTATCTGCTGTGAAGTTATTATTATTGGCATTTGAAAGTATGATTCATCTTTTCTACTCAGGGTATTGCTGAGAACGTTTGTTATCTAATGCTTATTGATTTATTATTCTTACTCTTAGAAAGGTTGTTAAATTACATCTCTATGTTTGAAAATTTATAATGCTATAACAATTGTTTTAGCTGTGAATCCTTTTTTACTACATGGTTACACATGTTTTTTTTTTTTTTTTTTTTTTTTTAAGAGAGAGGGCTTTTATATTAATTCATAGGTCAGATTGTTTTTTTATATTTTGATTTCATTTGAAAAGTTTAGAATATTTTGAAACTGTTCACTAATATCTGTTTCAATTAACAGAGTCTATACTTAGTTTTCATTTCTGATAATTAATGTAACTTTTCTATATTTTCATTGTAAATACAAGATCACATGCTATATTTCCTTCTCAGACAACTTATTTCTCAATTATTATTCATTATTTTCTATGTTATCAGTAAGACCCCATTTATTAGTATTTTCTTATCTCACTGAAAATCTACTTTTCCTAAAATGTTCTAATTGATAAATTTCTCCAGATAGATACTGTGATTTTGATATATGTGAATATGTATACCAAAGTTAACAAAGAAGTATATTTTAATCATATTTACTTTCTTCTGCCAATTCTTTGCACCCCCAATCCTGTATCTTTTCTAACCATCCAAAATGAAGTCATGTGTCCCCCTTTAAAAAGCAAAATTTCCAGCTGTCAAATATCTAGGTCCTTTTGTGGGGCAAGTATGGTACCCTAGTGTAGTGGAAACTTTCTAAAATATTTGAAGTTGGCCCGAATGAAGTCCCCAAATAATGAGGAAGGCAGAGTCCTATCTGAGAATCTCTTTAACCAAATGACACTTCAAGTACCAGACTTTGCAATATTTAATTCAGTTGTTGGCTAAAGAAGTCCCATGGAAATTTCCAACCAACCTCTTGAAGTGTCAAAACAAAACTTGCTCTCTTTACATTGATAGTGAGGTTCCACTGCTAAAGACAACATCCATGCAACTCCCTAAAGATGGAGAGGTCAAATTTGAGCCTCACTAGAACAGTCTCCCCCTTTATATTATCTTTATTAGAAGACAGTCCTCTACAGGCTACCAAAATATTTGCCTATAATGCTGTCCTGCCTGAAAAACATGCTAGCTAAGGTATTGGTGGCACAAATCAAATGGGAGTAACTTTCTAACATCTGACTTGGCTTAAGATCTGCTCCATGAGATGAAATCTCAAACTGTTTGAGATACAAAGAATAAAAGACAAGGCAGTCCAGAGGACTAGAGGAGAACCTAGTAAGACTGGGTTTTAAAAACAAAACAAGCAAACAAAATAAACTGTAAAAGAATGACTTCTACTCATATTCTTTTTTTTTAAGATTTATTTATTCATTATGCATACAGTGTTCTGCCTGCAGGCCAGAAGAGGGAACTGGATCTTATTATGGATGGTTGTGAGCCACCATGTGGTTCCTGGGAATTGAACTCAGGAACCCTGGAAGAGCAGGGAGAGCTCTTAACCTCTGAGCAATCTCTCCAGCCCAACTTCTACTGACATTCTGAATGGAGAAAAGCTCATAAAAACTCACAGAGAATGAATCAGCAAGCACGAGGTTATGTTATCTGTACCAGGTCCTCTGTGTATTTGAGAATAAATTAGTCTCTGAGTTTCATCGCCTCTCTTTTGGCTCTTTGTCTGTCATAGGTTTGCTCTGTTCAAAAGTGAAGTAATGCTCTTTTTGTTTTTTCTTATTTTACAACATTTTATTATTATCTCCTAGAAGCCTGTTCTTTTGTAAGAAAAGACAGAAAGTGAATAGATACTCATGGGAGGGTAGGTAAGGAGGACTGGGGAGAATAGAGACAGAGAAAACTGTAATCAGGATCTATTTTTTAATGACAAAGAAACATCTACTTTCAAAAAAGGGGGATTAAAATAGCCACTATAAAACTTGGAGTCTGATTTGTGTTGCTTGGTGGCTCCTCAGTATGAATATGTCCTTTAGAACCTTCTGAGACCATGGATATAGGTAATCAGGAATAAAAATTCTAATGAAGTACCACCTCGATTTCTCCATGTTTGATGTCATAAATAAGTGATAGGGCTTTATCATCAGGTTGTAAAAGAGTATAGTGAGGAGAAAGGTGAGATCCAGCCATCTAAGAAGCAAGATGTAAAGAAATTGGTAAACCACGGGCAATGTGGCAGGGCAGATTAATGGAAATGGGCTGAGTTATGATACACAAACTAACAATATGCCTGAGCCATAGGTGAAGCAACATATAATTAAAGGGGAGGTGGTAACAAATAACTTTGGTAAGAGATGAGGAGTTTTGAGAAAAGAAATGCATGGGACCTCTTATAGCCACGATTCAAAATTATGTAACCCTTGGTGTCACTGTTTTACTTGGTACATAAGATTTCTAGTCTCCTCATTGAACTGCATTTAAGTTCCATTCATATACATATATATTTAGAAATCTTCTACAGTATTCCATGAGGCTTTTAAATAAGGCTTTAATGTAAGTTGTCCTTGTTCATATTCTAGACTTTATCCTACTCTCCAAGACATGCCAAGATGATTCACTTATGAACTAAAAGAAATTGTGACAGCACCCCAAAAATAACCAATTTACAAACTAGAAAATATCCAAGTGTGGACAAATGGAAGTGGACAAAATGTTAAAGCTTTAATCAAGAAGCTACTGGTTATTTAGTACCTGCTGAGAAAAAGAAAATTAGTTAGTTTTTACTAATGTAATGACACTGGGTATATCAACTATGGACCTTCACATTCTCATCAGAAAAATTAAAATGAAATCTATGATTTTTGCCAGATTTTAGATTTCATTTTTTGGGGGGTTGTTTCTAGTATCTTTAAATCTAATTTTCATTAGTTTATTTTTTTTAAGAAGAAGAGAAAGACCTGAAGTTGGAAATAGAGTGGAACTTGTGAGACTTGGAGGGAGAATTAAATATTATAAATAAACTGTTTTTAAAATATTTATTTATTTATTGTCCTGACCTCAGTTTCCCACTCCTACTCTCCTTTCAGTTCCTCTCCCATCTTCCTTCTGAATCCTCACATTCACTTTATATCTACCTCCACCTGGAAAATGAAAGGCATCCTATGGATATTGTGAAACCGTGGCATACTCATGCACTTTGCTTTATATCAAGGCTGTTCACAGCAACCCAGTATCAGTAAAATAGTCCCCCCAAACCAGCAAAAGAGTCAGAGACAGCCCCTACTCCCTGTGTTATAAGAGCCATAAGATGACCAAGCCATACAACTGTCACATCTATGCAGAGGGCCTATAACACACCTGTGCAGATTCCCAGGTTGTCAGCCCAATCTTCCATGATCCAATCTGTAAGCATTTTAAAAATTATGCAAAAAACTAAGGAGAAAATGAAGAGTAAGGAAGAACTTCATAAAACTTATGACATGATAATCTCATGGCCTAAAAGAATTTGAGGAAACAATATGGAAAATTTTGTCAAGTGCATCTGATAGTGAGAAAATCTGCAGAAGGACAAACACACACACACACACACACACACACACACACACACACACACACACACAGCAGATTTGTATGAAATTGAAGAATAAAATTATCTTGTGTTTTTCAGGTATAGGCCTGTGATGATGATGTGACAAATATGATTTGTTAGATAGGGAAGCTAATGTCTGAATGAGAAAACAAAGGCTTTCCTTTGTAAATAATTCAAACTAGAGAAGACTAATAGTCATTCATTAGTCATTTCTAAGCAAGTTGACATAAAGTGAACTTGATGGCCTTAATAAGTCTGTTGTGCTGGCAGCCATTGAAGCCCTTTGAACTTACGTGATATTTTGTCTGCCATAAATGTGTATATGAACAAAATTAATTTTTGTCACTATTGCCTTTGATTTTTCACATTTATCAGTAGCTGATGTTCTATCATGAAGAAGAAATTCTGACACGTATTGCATAGTGCTAATATTAATTGCCAGTTTCATGTTTGTATTTGGTTGTTTTCTAATACATTCTCCCTTAACTTTTGGGTAACCTTTGATCATTGTTTTTGATATAATATAAATACTAAATAACAATGATACTCAATAAATATGAACTCTTGTCTTTAGCTACAGTTTCAACTGTGAAATAGTACAAATGAACTATGTAAGTGGAAAGTGCTAGAGTACATAATGAAGAGTCATAAAATTTAATTCCCAGAAAGTGTCTTTGGAAATAACTCCAATTCACAATGTACATTAGAAATTGTTCTGTGATTTTAATAACCCAGTATGCTGTTGAGTTATAGAACTTCCTGAAAGTGAAAAGTTTCTAATAAAGTGATAATTATGTGAAACCACCTTGAAAAAAGTTATGCTTGCTTCCATAGCTCAGACATTCTGATTTTAAATTATGCAAGATAAAATATTTCTATCATACACATAAAAATATATGAGATATTTTATATACATGTGAAGAGAATAATAAGTTTAATAAATATATCAGAAAATAGATCTAATACTGTCATTTCAAAGAAATACATGTAATATATATGTATTACATATGTAATACATATGTAGACAAACCAATCACAGGCATTCATATCAAGTCTCACTCACCTAAAAAAATGCATATTATTTTGACTAAACTTTCCAAATTTTCAAAATTAACATGGCTACTTAGGATCTCAATAAAATAACTATGAGATTAAGCACTGAAAATTATTTATAATAAAAAGCAAAAGCAATTCAAACTATTTTGCTGTTTTTCTGAGACATGTGAAAATATGTATGTTCACTCCAAATAAAGAGGGAAGCAAAAACTAAAGCAATTATTCTCTTGCAGTTAAACTTAATTAACAAATGAATCTACTGTGTTTTCTTACAGCAACGTGGGAGAAACTCTTCCTGAATATTCTAGTTCTAAGAGTAAAGAATCCCTTAAATGAATTACATCAGCTACACAACTAGGAAGATCCCTCAACTCTCAATTAGCTCTCTGTCTCATGTGCATTCTCAAATTGCAGGAAAACTATCTAAATGTATGACAGAAGAGAATGGTGACTGAAATATTTATAATTTATTTCCTAATCTGTCCATTTTCTTAAATTTGGGAATATTAATATAGTAATTATTAATATAGTCCTTCACGTTGATTTCATGGTCTTGTAGCTTACCAGCACATGTATATCTTCTCTTTCTCTCCCTCTCCCTCTCCCTCTCCCTCTCTCTCTCTCTCACATACACACACACACACACACACACACACACACACACGCACACACACACACACACACACACACTCATGCTCTTTCTTTCTCATTATATATATGAGAAATGCTATTCTGCAGAGCCAGGAATTATAAAGGTTTACACACAATAATACTGAAAAGTTCAGTAAGTTTTTATGTGTTCCTGTGCTTAAACATATAGTAATTATGAATAAAATATTTCCTTTGTTAAGAATCTCAGGTGCTTTCAGGTCAGAGATATGAGACAAATGAGAGACAGACATAAGTAGATACAATCACCTGTCTCTAGAATTTATTTAAGTTCTTGAAAGCACTTACTCTTTAAGGTAACCATTTGAAGTACTATAGGTAGTAATTAAAGCCCAGGTATAGAACAATCATTACAATTTATCACATGAATTATTTTCAAGCTAATTCACAATGCTCAATTTTTGTTAGAATGCTTTGGGTACAACATTTAAAGTTAATTTCTTTGTAACTTGCTACCAATTGAAATATAAACTTAAAAAGTTATAAATTATATTTAAAAACAGAAGTGAAAATATATGTACTATAAGACCACTCAAAAACCATGTGAATGTGTTCAAGTTTTTTGTGTGGAAATTTAACTCCCCTCCAAGTTACTAAGGTTATGAACATTTATTCTGATGCTAGAGATTAAATTTTAGCCTGGTGAGATGTTTAGGATAAGGTTGGGTGTTTTAAGTGAAATCCTATGGTAAAAACCTACTGATTATAAAAGAAGCTAAAGAGTAGAGAAGAAATTATATGCATATCCCCTTTATCCATATATATATTGAGTGCCCTGTATTTCTGTCAATCATTCTCTAAGAGTAACTTCATCAGACTCTCTTCCCTTTTCAGGAATCTTCAAATGTATCAGCCAAAAAAATTCTATCTTCATTCTATTTCACCTAGTCAATAAAGTTTTGTTTGAGAAAAAGAACTTAGATATATATAATTCATACATTTTGTCATGAAGAAATTTTGTAGACAAATTACAATAATAAAATGAAGGCTGGAAATAAACAATATATAGTTAAAATCAAAATTTGGATATCCAAATATACGCTAAGCATTATATCATAGAAACCAAATTCCATTAAATGTCCATAAAATAGAGTTCCAAAAAAATGTTAAAATGAATACATCTAGTTAAATAAGAAAATAACATGCATACACTCAAATATGCACATGTTTATATTTGTGAAGCTCGGTCTTTACCATGATCTGATTTACACAAATGTATTTAGAGCCATTCCTTTCAGGTTGTTTGTGCCATTCAGGGCTCACTACTTTACAAAGCAGGCTTTGTTTCTGCAAAGCCAAGGACACTGTCAATAGGACAAAATGACAGCCTACAGAATGGGAAAAGATTTTCACCAACACTACAAGTGATAGAGGATTGATCTCTAAGATATATAAAGAGCTCAAGAATCTAGAGCCCAAAACCTTGAATAACCCAATCAAAAAATGGGGCACAGATCTAAAAAGGGAATTCTCAGCAGAGGAACTACGAATGGCTGAAAGACACCTGAAAAAGTGCTCTTCATCTTTAGCCATAAGAGAAATACAAATCAAAACAACTTTGAGATACCACCTAACACCTGTTAGATTAGCTAAGATAAAAGGCACAGATGACAGCCTATGTTGGAGAGGATGCGGATCAAGGGGAACACTCCTCCATTGTTGGTGGGAGTGTAAGCTTGATCAGCCACTTTGGAATGCAGTATGGCGGTTTCTCAGAAAATTGAGAATCAATCTACCCAAGGACCCAGCAATACCACTTCTGGGTGTATACCCTAGAGAGACATATTCACACTACAAAGGTATTAGCTCAACTATGTTCATAGCAGCATTATTTGTAATAGCAAGAACCTGGAAACAGCCTAGATGTCCCTCAACTGAAGAATGGATTAACAAACTGTGGTACATCTACACAATGGAACACTACTCAGCAGTAAGAAAAAATGATATCCTAAAATTTGCAGGTAAATGGATGGATTTGGAGAATATCCTCGTGAGTGAGATATCACAAATTCAAAAAGATAAGCAGAGGATGTACTCACTCATTAGTGGTCTTTAAACAAACAAACAAGAAAAAAAGCCAAGCATGCCCAAGCTGCAAACCACAACCACTGAACAGCTTGGGATCAGAAACACCCTGGACTGACCCTTCGGATCCCACTCCAACTATAGGAGCACCTGACTCACTCTTGAGGGAGAAGGGGCAAAACTAGATTTGCCAGGAGTGGAGACGGATCCAAGCATTATTGGGTCAGTGGGACCATAGGACTGTCTGCTCCCTGCCCAGGGAGGGGATGGGGAGTTGTTGACAAGGAAAAATGACCTGATGTGGCGGCAGGGGGAAGGGACCTTGAATAAGGATATACAGGGATGGAAAAAAAAAATTCAGAGGGAAAGCTGAACACAAAGTAAATATATGTGTAGCAATCTTATTTGCATTATCACCCTTGATAAGTCATGCTTATGATTTTTATCTTCTTCATAGTTATTGTTAACTTATCAGCATTTTAAATTCATTTTACTGTTTTTCTTGATAAATACATAATAAATAAAGAAGAAAAAAAAAAAAACCAAAGCAGGCTTTGGCCCCATTTTAACAGAAGTGTAAATGCTTTCTCTCCAACACCCAACACATGGCAAAGACTGATGGTTATTTCCTTCCTATAAATGTAAAGTTTCACCTATAACCTTTCAAGTATGTTTGAAATGGATGACAACATTGATGTATTGCCACCATATCAATAAAGCAAATGACCATATGTAACTTACTAGACAGACAAGTAGTTGGATACCTTCACCTAGACCCTATTAATAGGATGATGGTTCACACTGTGAGAATGAAGATGCCACCAACCTGCCATCTGATCACAAGCCATCAGTATCTACAGAACTATGGAAGAACTGGGAACTCCAGGTTCTACATCTTTTGTTCCAAATCATCCCAGTCTACCTTAGAGGACTACTTTGTGAAAATGTATAATTTAAATATTCTTCTATTAGTAATAGTGTCTTCGATAAAGATAAAATCAGGAAACTGACTTTTTTCACATTTTAATTATTTTTATAGTAATGAAATCTTTAGTACTATTTACATTTTCATAAAGATTAAACTTTGAAATAAACTTTTAGAAAGTATTAGTTTAAAAAGCAGTACATACAATAGCTGCAGGGAAAAAATACTATATTCTTTAATGTGCTTTTCTTTTAATTACTACAGACCTCAAGATTTGCCCACAGGTTTATTTTGTGCAATGATGTAAGTAAGTGAATGGCTTTTAAAAATAATCTGTTTTTTTTTCTAGATGGAGATGGTATAAAATTTAAGCAATATCTAAGAAAATTGCACCTATTTCCTCAAGCTGTGTTAGTACTTTTTAAAGTCACTTACAAATACTCTACAAATGGAAGTTAGAATTTATAAATGACTTTTGTGAGGTTGACAATTATTAACTGCCCTTTAAGAAAAAAGGACTTAAGCATTTAATGTATTTCTCAGTTTGAGAACTCAGGAAGCTAGTTTCTCAGCTAAGGTATTTTAAATGCTTTTAGTTTCATAAAATACACATATAAACGTATGTCATTTAAACATCTGAAACAATGAAATTCAGTATTTTAAAGTCTAGTCTTAATATATTGTATATCATTATTTCAAACATTGCCATTGTTCTTTTTCTGGAAATATTTTATTTTAAATATAACCTATCCTAAATACCATCTCCACTTTCTGCTCTCAGTCCCTTATAAAAATCTTCACAATTTTGAAGTGAAGTAAATTTTAACAAACATGGTAAGATTATGTAATTAGGATAATTATTTTTTTATTATTTTCAATAAAAGTAGATGAAACCATTTTTGATATCTAAGCATACATTATAATACTCATTTCTAATTGATTAAATGTGTATCCATACATATATTTCTAACTAAAAAAAATTGAGGTGATCTCCTTTAAAACAAATGCCTTAGCACATTACTGAGTTATTTAAGCTCTTTCTTTCATATTATTATATAAATATACTTTATTTTTGAATTTGTCATGTAACATAATGCTTTCTTAACAATGATGTCATTCTTTTTCTAAGTCTTAAGATTGTGCCAGATAAAGATAATTATCATCCATTAAGCAGTCACACATACAAACAGACATATGCATGGTTTCACAGATATTGTTTGGGTTTGAACAATTGATTATTCTTCTATTAGATAGCAATGAGGTATAAAAATTATTTGAGACATTTTATTTCTTTGGTTTGTCTCTCTTAAGAGACAAAATTTTTGTTGTTCAAAAATTATCATTCATTTGAGGAATTTTAATGTCTTGTCTTCCTTTACTTTTTCTGCATGTTGTCAGGCTGCTTTCTTTTTGTACTTATTTTTGATCATGTGTACAGCAGAAACTTCATTGGACTTCATGCTAGGCAAACTCTACAATGAGCTATCATCTACAAATGTTATTTTTATTTTTATGGATGTATTCTGTTAGAATTTCTTATGCGACAAAAAATACTAGAGTTTATCTTATAATTAAAGAATCATCATACAATAATTTATTCAAAACTTTCATATTGTTGGATTAAATTACAAAATTTTACCTAAATATGCTAAGAATAGATAATAATAATTGTAAAGTCATTTTTTCAGTGTTCTTTTTAACATTTGTATTTTTTTCATACATGTGTATGCTGTGTTTTGTAATTTCCAGTCATTCAGTCACCATTACTCCTCTTTTATCATACCCCTCCCTATGGAATTTCTGACCTTTTCTATCATTACAGGAACCAATAAGTATTTCCATGTAGCCATGGGCTTGGAGCTGACTATTTAAAATTAGATGACTTACCATATATCTGCTCCTAGTGAAAATTCTCCTTTATTCAGCAGCCAATGATCTGACTCTCTTTTAAGATATTTGAGGCCTTGTTTACACAAAACTTTTTATGAGATTTTAAAGAAGAATTAGTTAAACCATATTTTCAATAGAATAATTATATTGTGTCTCTATTTTGTAAAGATTCTTATCTATTCTTAATAAATTTATCTTTATTATTTACAACTATTATGTGAACTAGAAATCATTCATATTTACAAATAGTAGTAATTAATATAATATGGGAATTCTAAACATTTTATTTCATTTTGTGCCTTTGTTTATCCATACATTCACAGTAACCTATTTTCTAGTCTCATTTTGCTCACTACTCTTTGATTTAGTGATTGAGAATAAACAAGTAATAAATGGAAAACTCTAGTTATTAGATGTAATGTCATGTTGCAGTTGAAATTTGAAAGTTTGGAAAAAAATACTAAAGATGCAACCCTTAAAAATTACAGTTCAAGGGGAAAAAGCTGTTTAACAAATATTTTGCAAGCTCAAACAACCTTTTTCTTGGGTTTTCTGCTATTTCCTCCACATCATTATTAGATGTACAGTGGGAATTTGTTTGGGCAACTGGGATATCTTGAAAGGTAAGAAATGACTGTAAACTATGCTAGACTTTCTTTAAAGGGCAAAAGTTCTACATACCAGTACCCAGCAGTGTTGAAAGAAGTGTAGTGAGAAGACATCTGAACTCCAAGGTAAAAAAGGTGCCATTTCACAGGATGTTCATCTTACTTTGGAACCTTGAATTTAGAAAGTTACATGGAATCACTAAGAAGTGAGAAAACATAAACCCTGTACACTCAGGAACAAAATTGTGAATTTTTGAGTGCCAGTTTTTGATAACAGAGAGCAAGTGTGAAATAGACCAGGAGACAAGTTTCAGTTTGTGTGATATACTCTTGAAAATACAATATTCTCTGTATGTTAAAGGTCTAGTACTAATCAAAATTTGGAAAAATGTGTTTACATAGACATAAGTAAACAAGGTTCACATTGCTACATTTCAGATAAGTTTGAAGCACTTCCTAACTATTTGAACTGAAACTGATTAAATTTCTTTCCTCATGATATTTTATAATTTTATGTAGTATTATCAAACACAAATAAATTCAAATTTATGTGTATATTTTATATATACATATATGTAAATGCTACAGAATACAAATTGGAGCTTTAAAATTTGTGAAGAAATGTAAGAACAATATAAGAATTACAAGAAAAACATAAAATAGTTATTTTTCAAGGCCAAAATTTACTGGCCTTGTTGACTAACATAATGAGAAGTGACAAAGAATGAGAAATCACAAATAAAACTATACATTATAGTTTGAGCAACACAGGTTTTTATATTTTATTTTTGCACTGTTTTCTCTGATGGGAAATGACAGAACTCTCTAATGTGATAATGTCGTTTGTCCCCTACACAAGAGGGCTAGAATAAAAAGAATGACTGTTCACTATAGCACTTCATCTATTCACTATGGTAGCTTTCAGTAGACTGCCAATTTACAGAAAGGTCATCTCATATCACGTATTGAAAAGCATATTTAAACTTCTGGTTTTATGACTGTGTTAATGGAAGAAAACTATAATTCTCTATTTATATACTGAGTTTGTTAATGTTTTGATTCTCCATGGTTTAGTTTAAACAATAAGTAAATTTGATAATTACAAACTGTTAATAATATTGTTAGTATCATTCATTTGGTCCCATTCCATTGAAGATAGTTTCTAAACAATAGTATTGACCCATCTCATTGCACACTTTGCAAAACCATAGACCAATATAATTTTTTAGCTTACATCTAAGGATAGTTATACTTTCCTCTATATCATACCTGTAATATTATTTTTTAACTTAAGTGGTTATTGGATATTTTCTTAATATAATCTTTTAAAGAATGAAGTTTTTATTTTCCAGAAAAGATTGTTTAGCATAAATCATTCACTTGAGATTAATATTGTAAAATGTAACTTTATGATCATAAGGAAAATAGTATCATGTGGCACTTCCTTGGATGTTGTTGATTAATAATCTCATAGTTAGTGAGACTGTTCTGTCTGAGTGTGAACCACAACTGTAAGGTTCCTTTGAGTCTAGGGAAGAGATGGTTTTTCAGAAGTATAAAGTTCACTTACATTTGGTCACATTTTCCCAAAGACTCATTTAGGGTATTACTACCACTGGTTCTATGTTTAGGCTGCCCATCCCTGGAAAGACAATGTTTGGAAGCCAAGAGCTGAGGAAAACCAATCAGAATAAGAGAGGACTGCCATACTGGGCATTACCTTGTCTTAAAAATCTCAGGCAAAGAGGTCTTTGATGGCAAGGGAGGTAAAGATGATGAGGTGGTGGGCAGAATGTTGCTGCTATGTGGAGTCTTTCCAAGCAATGTGGGTCTTGCTGTTTTATCTTCTTGCCAGAACATCTCAATCAAAGCCAATTTGCCAGGACTAGGACCTACAATCAGTCTCATTAGACAGACTGGCGCTTCACTGTAAATTAAACCTCACATCAATTTCCATGCTTTGCATTAGTTGACATACTAAATAGAAGACTGGTAATGAGCCTTTTCAACATGTTCTGAAGTTCTCTGAAGGTAGTCAGTGCTCTGGTTCTTGAAATATTTCTAAAGGAATATTGTTTAGATGTTAACATCTTAACCACTTATCTGTTACTTCTGTTTAGGATGCTAGCAAAAGGAAGGCACTCTACCAAAGATAACATGTTAGAGCAACAAGTGTTGAGTGGCACTTCACTTCTAGAGACAATTTTATGACTATACTCACCAGGACTGGTAGCTCAATTGTCTCTGATTGGAGCAGTTTAACATTATTAGCAAATTGGAATGTACTATGTGTGACCTTTCAGACTGGCTGTCTTTAATTTCCCAATGCCTTTGATTCCATTGAAGGTGATAATCACAGATTATTCTTTTAGAAAAAATGTATAAATTATGTTTATTTTTATATTTAAATTATATATATTAAATTTAAATTGTATATAAATTACATATATGTTTTCACATACCACCACAGCTTTGACACTGAGGGGAGGGCCTCAGACCTACTCCAACTGGATATGACATACCAAATTGAATTACTTTAATACATTTTAAAATTACTTTAAAAAATATTTTCTGCTCTCATAAAATATGTTTTAAACACAGTTTTCCATCCCTCTGCTTCTCTGAGATCTAACTCACCCCCATCACCCACACCCCCAAATCCACTCCCTACCCTCTGTCTTCAGAAAAGAGCAGGCCTCCAGGAAACTACATCCAAACAGGACAAAGCAAGATACAATAAGAAAAGGAAAATCTTGGATATACAGGGATAGAAAGTGTGACTTCTTTTTTCATAATAATAAAAAAGAAAAGAAAAGGAAATTTTATACTGATGCTGGATAAGGCAACCTAACACCTAACAGGAGAGAAAGAGTCCTAAGAAAATCATCAGATCCCTCCCCTTGGAGATTAGGAACCACACAGAAGAGGAGGCAGAGGACAACTGTAGGAATCAGAAGGGAGAAGGACACAGGATAAAAGGGCCAATCAAATAAGCAGGACTCAGCTGGATTCACAGAAACTGCAGCTGCTAGCACCTGCCTATATGGGGCTGTACCAGGTCCTCTGCATATATGCATTGGAAGGTAGCATGTTTTTGTGGGACTCCCAATAGGGGAAACAGGTGTGCCTCTGACTCTTCTTAATTTTTTACCAAGTCCCTGAATGTTTACAAAGTAGATTTTAAATGTCATTATTTTGTTTGAGATTTTCCTACAATATATTTGAGCCATATTCATTCCACCCACTAAACTCCTCCCACTTCTTTTTCTTCCCTACCGACTCCACTCAATCTGAGCATGCACATTTCCCTGGAGTGTGAGTGATATCCCAAGAATCGCTCCACTGAAGAAAATTGTGTTTGTCTCTTCCAGTGGCTATCAGCTGTGAATATCTGCTTAGTTTGGGTGAAGGGTCCTGTATACATGTTCTCCTCTGGGCCTGGATTTTGTCTGGATTGAAATGAGCAGGTCTTGTTTATGCTGTAACAGTCTTTGTCAATTCATAAGTGTGTCTATGTCTACTTTGTTGTGTCTGGAAAATATATCTCTATAAACTCCTACTTCGTATTATTTTTTCACTATTTCTTTAGCCTATTCTTTTATATTTATTCACATTTTGAAAATAAAATAATAACCCAGAGTGATAAATATGAATGTACTCTTCATTGTGTTGAATTGTAATTTTCATATGTCCACATGCTAGAAAGATGATTAATTTATAGAATATGTAAAGAATCAGAAACACCTGAATAATAATACTTAATTAAACCCACTCAACTCAATTGATAAATATGCAAATGAAATGTATATATAATTCTAAAAAGGATGAAGTACAAATGGTCAATAAACACATGAAAGTTTTTCAAAATCATTGCTCATAATGTTGATTCAAATTAAAACTGTGTTTGCATTTCATCTCTCTTTGTTCAGAATGATCATTAAGAAAGACAACAAATTCAGACAAAGATTGGGGGGTGGAGAAAGTGCACATAGTCATTTCTGGTGGGACATAATGAATTCGTTCAGTATAAAAATCAGCACTGAAGTTCCATAAAATATGAAAAACAAAATGCACAAAAGGAGATACTTACCAAGATATGAAACTTATTTCTGAGCAGGCGTCTAGCCCTAATCTTTGTGTGTATAAAACACTTTTTTTTTCACCTTCGACACATACAGAGCTTTGCCAGCTACTTGCTTCTCTATAGTTAGTTAGCTCCTATCACCTAATCAAAAAATTAGACAAATTTTATAAAAGGTACACATTCAATTCATAGGAAAGTTGGTATCTCTGAGTGAAAGTCAGTCTATAAACTAAAATTATTTCATCTACTCTCTCTATAGGAGTTGTAGGACATTTTTTTTCAAAACTTAGTTACAAACTCATGAAGTTAACAAAACAAAAGTTACAAATAAAAAGTAAAATTATCTTCTTCAGTCTAAAAAATACTATGACTCTGAAAACTTATTTTTTTTCCTTCTTTATTTCGTATTTATCAAAAAAAAACACAGTAAAAAGAATTTAAAATGTGGAAGAGTTAACAATAACTATACAGAGGATAAGAATGATAAGCATGGCTTATCAAGGGAAGAAATACAAATAAGATTGCTACACCTATATTTTCTTTGTGTTCATCTTTCCCTCTGAATTTTTTTTTCCATCCCTGTATATCCTTATTCAAGGTCTC